>CAJNDT010000563.1:0-70969 GCA_905221615.1 Symbiodinium sp. CCMP2592 | reverse complement strand
TCAGGCGTCACCGAAGAAAGAAGCATTCGCGATGGAATTCCACGTGCGAAGCACAGAGGTCACAAGCTGGAAGATGATGTAGATCATGCGTTGTCTCGCCACCATCTTCGCGTTGACGTAGGATCGCGTTCCCAGGGCCGGAGTACTGGTTCCTGTGCTTTCCTTTGTCCTTGCCTTTGTTTCGGCCTTTGCCGGCGATGTAGTCGTGGTAGGAATTGGTGTTCCAGCCACCATGTTGCTCATCTCCGGTTCTCTCACGCCCTTTTGAAGGTCCCTTTGCCGAGGAAGCGCTTGCACGTTCCTCCGTAGTGAAGGGCGTGTCCATGATGGAAGTACCACCCGGAGGGAGATACTCTTCGGCCGAAATGTGATGTAATGCTTCAGGACGTCGAGTATTCGGATTTTGCTGTCTTTCAACTCTAGACTTGACCAATCTGTCCATGAAGTGCGCTGGCATTTGCACGTTGTGGTCCACCAGCAATCCAACGGTCTGGACGGAATAATCTGCATGAGTCAAGAGGATGCCGACCGGGTCGATGTACAGAAAGTCCACTGGTCCAGTTGGCGTGTTTCGTAGTACCGAAAATTGTTGATGTCCTGTCACCATCGGGATAACTTCACATAAGACGTTGAGGCAACAAAAGTGCATTGCCTTCACGTCTTCATCCTTGTTACTCTTCAAGTACGTGGTTGGATTGAAGTTATCTCTGCCGATTCCCATCATGTTGGCTCCCCGTGTCAATAGCGAAAGCATCTGGTTCGTCCGGAAGCGCTTCAAAATGTAAGTCCCGTTGGGATCATACGACTTGAGGTTTTCAGGCTCCTTAGCAAAGCGAAGGATCTCCTCATCAGTCACGTCCCTGCTCACACCTGTTTCTTTATCCACTCCAGCCAAAGTTCCCCACTTTCCGAGCACATCATAGCGTTGGCCATGTGCGAAATTCTCTCTCATCTGAAACAACGGCATAGTCGCCCATTTCGCGAATCCTGACCAAGCTTTGTAGATGGTTCTGCATACAACGAACGCCATGTACGAGAGAGCGGCCATGTTGGCGTCGATGCAATGGGCGTTCCGTTTGCCGTGGTAGTAGGGCGGCTGCATGGCGGTGCGGGCGATTTGCAGTTCAGGGTCGATGTTCAAAGACTGACCGGCAATGAGGACGGGACGTCGTTCCTGTGCCACCGCATCTGGTACTTGGTCGTCAAAGTCCTCTCCTGGTTCCGTGTCCATTTCTTCATCAGGTTCCTGTTCTGGATCGTCATCACCAACAACGGACGGTTCTGGAATTGCTTCGGGTTCCGCAACCGATTCCGCTTCCATGGCTTCCTGTTCCTCGACGGTTGCCTCAGGTACTGCTGCTGCCGCAGCTTCCATCGTCTGAGCAATGAAGTCACTTGGGATCTCCGTTGGAGTATCCCGTTGTGGAGTACCTTGGTAGTATCCGCAAGAAACGAATTGTGACCAGCAGGATGTGCATCGAGAAAAGCATGCTGGAACAATGTTGTAGCACGCTGGGCATACCCTCATTCTCCTGCCATCCTCATCTCTTCGTAGATCTTCGGGTCGCCAGTTCTTGATGACAAACTTGATGCCCTTGTCCATGTAGTGATGTCGAACCGTGTTCTCCCTGTGGGCCTCCAAAACAGTGGTAAGGTCTCGCATTATCTGCTCCTTGCTTGTGTCATGGGGTCCAGGAGGCATCTCGCAAAGCAATTCCATGATCTTGCTTGGCGTTCGATATCTCTCGAATTCAGGAAGCAATGGAGATCCATTGTAGTCCAACACCATCTCTTTCTCCAATCGTTCATCATAGATCTTTTCCACCAGAGCGAACGAATGTGTATCCTGAGGATTCGGGACGCAAAACCATACCTCCTTCACGAACTGGAACGATATCGTTCGACCAAGGATGATGACACCGCTGTCAGTGATACGTCCACCTTCTCGGGCAAGATCTGTCGAAGCGACATGGAGGACCACAAGGGGCATGTGCTTGGCTTGCGGCCCGTGTACCCGAGCTTTGGTCGTTGCGTTCCGGTCATCGAACGGCGCGAATACCCCCCAGTAACTGTGGAGTCTGCCACCTCGGTTGTCCTGAAATCGACGCCGCTGGTCGAAGTCCCCGTCAGGATCCTCCGAACCAGGCATGACGCCCTGCAGAACGATAGAATCCAAGTTGCGGCATGCCGTAGCGTGGAACGCGCCCCCGAGACGTGTCAAGAGGGTCATAGATGGAGATATTGCGAACCGGTCCTTGTCCAACTGAAGCAAATTGTTCTGGGGATCGGAGTGCGTAGAGTGACCACTTGTGGCCCTGACAGCCCATGGTTTCACCCAGCCGTTGCAAACATTCAGGTACCTCTGATTGTGTCGGCAACGGTCGTTGTTCTGGATCTCTGTGATCTGATCTGGAACCGACACCAACATGTTCGAGTTCGCAGATCCAAGAGTCTCTGTGCCGGGGTTCTTCACTCTCACACCCAAGAACTGTAGCCGGATCTTGGCCTTGTGGCGTTTCGTGGCTGCAAGCATATTCCCCTGGAACAGTAACTGCAGTCTCTCATTGTACACTCTCTTCCTTTGGTACTCGTCGGTCCTTGATACCGCTTCGGTAATGCGTCTACTTTCGTGGGTCCATAGTTGCTCATGCCTCACCAAGTCCTCTATCAGCACCCACCCTCCTTCATCACATCGAATAACGCTGCTGAATGCCACTTGGCACCGGTTGTCAAGCCATTCCGAACCTGGGCGCCTGGCAATTCTGTGGCGTAAGTCAGATTGAATGCAGGATAGCGCCCATTCTGCGTTCATTCTTCGATGACGGTTGATGTTGCGAAGGACAACTTCATTCACGATGTCCCATCGATTGTTGATGAAGCTTGCACCCTTGGTTGGGATCAGATCAAGAATTCCGCATCGGATAGGCCTTCCGCCGCCGATGGATTCGTAGCCTGAATTTGCCCATTGTTGAGTATTCTCATCATACTCGAAGCTTGGACGATCTCCTCGTTGAGGCAGTCGTCGGTCACGATGGTCCGAAAGCTGCTCAATGAGATCCACCACCCGCTGACTGTTCTCGGGTCCCATTTCCCGCAGCGGTACACCACAAGCGTCATGTAAGCCTCGACGGTTCTCCACTTCCGTGCATAGGTTGTGCTTGTTCTCGTAACGAATCAAGACCACATCACCCCGAACGGCTTCGCCTCCGCGTCGCGGTCGGGCTTTGGCCTTGGGTCGTCGGTCCGAGGAAGCAACACTCACATGGTCTGTGGTATCAACGTCCATTGGCTCAGCTTGTTGCGTAGGTGGTCGACGTGGATAACGAAGAAGGCTGTCCCTGATGACCTGAATGCTTCGAAGTATCAGATCTCGGGTTGCAGCATTTTCGGTGCAATCGGACAGATGATGTGATTCACTGCCACAAGCAATGCAGAACGTGAAGTTATTGCTCCCGACCGACATTTCGCCCTGAGCAAGTATTCCCACATAGTCCTGAAGCTGTGTGACGAGCACCTCACGAACTCTCTGCCTGGGATCGGGCTCTTCAGCACCCTGTTCTTCTTCAGGTTGCGCATCCACATCAACGTCCTGTGTCGGTATTGGTGGTGCAACTGAAACCCCTGGATCGCCCGTGACGTTGTCAGCGGCCTGTGTCTCGTCGTTCCTTGCAATTTCTACGGGGTAGACATCACCATCGACGATCACAGTGAAATCAATCACGAGGTCAGCGGACAAGTTGTTGACGATCTCAGCGACTTGTTCATTCTTCTTGGGTGGTGTCCTCTTGCATGGGGAGTCAACCGTGATGAGCTCGATAGCCTCGGCCGACGCATAGCGGAAGAATGATCTTTCGATTCCTCTCACGCACGCATTTGCCCCTTCAAGACCACCCCAATTTGGGAAATGATTTGGATACCTCATCGCTATTGTAAGAAGCCCGAGTGCCAGCTCCAATGTGTCGCCCAAGAGTTCCTCCTTAGGCAAAGCTGACCCTCTGTAGCATTCTTGGCGCTCTTCCGGAGTCAAAAGCATTCTCATGAAACCAGCATAAGCGCAGTTCCCGGCATCGTAGTAGCAGATGTAGCAGGTCTTCCCTTCGGAATCGCATCCTCTGTCCCATGCCAACTGTTTGGCTTTTCCCCATGCCGCGTACTCGATGGCCTGACTGGCTGTAATCCGGAGACCACCGTAGTGAGAAACCGTTTTGCCAATGTCTTCGTAGGTCACTTCCGCACATGCTTTGAGGAACTCCTTGATGTCCTGACGAGGGTCCACAAATTGAAGCCTCAGGTCATAGAGGTGCTTTGCGCACGCCAAGGTGTACTTCTGGGACGCGACTAAGTCGTTGAAGGAGTTGACGAGATGCTGCACCTTCAAAGCTGAAGTGTGTGCGCATCCAATGCAGTGTCCAGGGTACCCGTTTCCCGTTGGCTTGAAGAAGGCTTGTGCGTAGCACTCAGCCAATTTCATAGCGTCACAGCCTGGGCAATAGAACGCTCTCCCTTTGACGTAGCCAGTGTTTGCGGTCGCGTAGGTGTCGATCCTGAACCAGTAGTGCCTGTTGTCATAGTAGGCTTCGGGAACAGTCATGGCGATGTCAAAGTCCTGCCAAGTGACCGTGGACGACTCAGCAACTGTATCGCCCTGGGCACCGGACCTGATTTGTTGTTGCTGTTCTCCCGTGAACCATGTCTGCGAAATCTTTGTGGACGTGGTGACTTCACTCTTGTCCTCCCAGATCTCGACGAGCGACGGGTGCGCAACTGTATCGATGCGGACACTTTCGTCCCATGAGCGGATTCTCGATGCCTCGACAAAACACGCTGATACCATCTTCTCACTGAACAGCTGCTTCTCATAGATAGCGTAGCCCAATTTGAACCTGACTCGAGAGTCCGGTGCCGGCAGCTTTTCGGCTGACAGCGAATGTACGCTCGACGACGAATGTTTCATCTGGCTGTACATTCTCGACCAAAACGAAGATCCATGAATCACCACGCATGCTCGGGCCCGCAACTCCAGTTCAATGTACATTCCCAGCGCGTGGAAACCGTTGAACATAGAAGCCTTCTTGAGAAGGTAGTTGCTAGCTGCTCCAACGAACCGTAGGTCGTGGTTGATGTTGACAATTGGAGGGCGCGTGGTACGCTTCCCTGCTGCGATGATAGGGTCAACGTACGTTTCCTTGAGCTTTTGCTGCAACCTGACACGGATTGCCGCTCCGTCACCAACGTCACTCATCGGAAAGGACATATTCTCGATGAGGACTGCTTGGAGAGACAGATGGTAGTGCAACGTGACGGTTGCGATTTGCTCTTCGGACAAGCCGTCCAATGTGGCATTCACCGATTCCAATGACCCTTTTGTAACTTGAAAGTTGTAATTTGCACCTGTAGTGATCGACGGGCTCACAATGTGAGTCTCGCTCCATCCATGCATGCTGAGGTTCTCTCTCAGCGTGTGCGTTGATCCTCTGGTTCTTGCGATGATGTCAAAGTCCTGAACGAGGATTGTGCACTGAGAGCGCATAGTCACAGCGTCGTGTTTGCCACCCATACCCAAACTATTGCGAAATCCATTCAGCGTGTTCATGGTGTTGACCCTCGCCTCTTCCGGAACGGAATCGCTCTCGACAAGGTCGCGATCTGCCTCGATCATTACTGCCGAGGTAAGCATTGGAGGAGAAGGAAGATGCACGCACGACACCAACGCCAGTGCGTGGTATAGTCGTGAGTACATCCGAAGCCACGCCTTAGTGTTCAGCTTCACGTAGACTTTCAGATTGAGACCTTTGTCATAGACTTTGGGAAACAGAACGAACCCTTGCCAAATAGGTCACCAGTCTTCTGACGTAATGCTGAATAGGCGTGGTCCCCACGTCTGGTTGGCCACAAACTTTGGCGTCTCGTCAATGGTAGCCGGGTACTCGTCGCGATCACGGATCGTCGCCAGCAAAGCAGAGCGACAGCCCTTCTCAATGATGTTGACATAGTGATACCAGCTTTCCTGAGCGCCAGCAGGGATTGGAGCTTCCTCCCATGCCGGTTGCGTTGGTTCCTCTTCCGGTTGTGGAGGCTGTTGTTGTGGAGGAGGTGCTGCAGAAGATGACGATGCCGATGCCGTTGCCTCGTCCGTCCTTGCCCTCTTTGGTCCGTGGCTTGGAGTGGCACGAGGTTCTGTGGCGGAGTCCCGCGCTTGCCCCGGCGTCCTTCCATGTTCAGGGTGCACGATCCCTTCCGGTTCGAGATTGCTTGCCGTAGGCATCGCAACTCTCCCCGACGCGTATACCCAGTTAGGATGCCGTTGAAGATTGGGCGGAAATAGGCCATCATCTTGCATCAGCGGACTCGGTGCTCTCATCTGTTGGAATTCAGCTTCCCATATGCCCAAGGTGTCACGTTTGGTAGCGCAGTCAGCCACGTATCCAGATTCGACTCCGCATTGGTTCCAGGCGTAGCCACGGAACGTCTCCGGCAACTGGAATCCGTTCTTGTCTTGAGCTGCACATACTGCTTCCACATGGTGCTTGAGAAAGGCATACGTGGTATAGTCGGAATCGGGGAGCACCTCAGTAGTCCATCGGTAATGCGGGAGCCCACTGTGTGGATCTACCCACGACACATAGGAATGAAGCACGTAGAGACATATGCTGAATGCCTGGAGCGAGTTCATCGCAAAGGCGAGCGGATGTCCCATGCCCTGGGGCATTGTGCGCATCATCAAAGCCAGCTGGTGGACATTGATCGGCGAAGCGCCGTCGCTGCTCGCTGCACATTCTTGGTTGTAGGTTCGAAGCCCATATCCAGTATGCTTTGCGAACATGTACATCAGCTTGCACACCCTACGTAACGTAGGCTCTCCCAACAAGTCGGATTGGTCGGGTGCCCTGCCTGACATAGGCAACTTGTGGTAGTAGTCCTGGTTCACCGTATACCACTGCTGAATTCTTGTATCTGTCACGGCCTGGTAAGGCGTCTCCACGGAGTTGATGAGGACGGCGAGATTGTAGTAAACATCCGCGTTGACAATGTTCCTGGTCGCGGTGTTCAAATCGAACCGAACTTGTTGCCTTTCTTGTTCCAGTTCAACCACAGCCAGCTTTGCGTCATCACGGATCACTTCCTCATCCACCATAAACCTTGTGATGGCATGGAACTTCCCTCCGTAATCAGCAACAACGTTCTTGAGGCCTCCACCAAATTTGATGACCATGGCGAGTATCTCCCCATAGGGTTTGTTCATGTACTCCTCCGGGGCGGCAAATAAGCAAGCCTTGAGGATCTCTCGAACTCGAATGGACAGGTCCCCTCCTGATGACAGATTTGCGCAAGTGAATAGCAAGACCAGCGGTGGTGCTTTGAATGCTGCCCACGTGCGGATGAGATCATTGTCGACCACTTTGTCTTTCGTAATCTTTGACGGGAGCGGTACGCTCTGCGACGAATCCTCAGAGTACATCTGCAGAAACGTGTGGAACTTCATGAACGTCCGCATCATTCCACCAGGTGGGAAAACTTCTTCATGGGCCACTCCTTCGAAGGACAGTTCATAGGCATTGTAGCTTTCTTCCATGGCTCGGGACCCGGTCCTTCCTCCGTGGGAGAGAAGTACCTACCCCTATACGACTTCACGGTTCCAGGTACTCTGTAAGAGACACCGTTCCCCGATCTGTCAGGTCAGACCTTAGTTGTTCCTTAGTCGGGGCTGTCTAGTAGCCCCTCCATCAGCATTTACACACTGACGCTGCTGCCATGCAGTGTCCTCAGACTCATGTGCGTCACGACTGAGACTAGCATGAGCTCGAACAAGGCTGCGAACATTCTTCGCAATTGACCGCCATGACACCTCAATGCACTGCGACAAGCTGTTCCCCGTTTCATGGTCCAAGCAACCAGATGATTTCACCATCAAACGATCTGCCTCCGGCATGTTAGAGAACATGATCCTGCGTCCACCACCATCGCCACCAGCACCAACATGATCATCAACCTTAACCTTTGTCACCTTGCCACTTGAAACAAGGGCATGCAACTCTGGCCAAGACCAACATGAACATGAAGAAGGCATGTCAAGCGAAAAATAGACGTCGGAAAATTCCGCACACTTCTTCAGCAGGCGTTTGAGAGATTTCAAGACACTTCTGAAAACTTTGTACTTCCCACCGGAACGCTTCTCACCCCCCACGCAAGCCCCTTCGCTACCTCCAGGACTGGCACCTGATCGCAAAAGCGATGCCACGAACAGCACAGGTGTGCGCAGGTCATTCCGGCACGACTTCTTCATTGCACCGACAAGGTTATCCTCGTCGGCATTTGAGCCAATCAGCTCTTTACATGTAATGCGAGCGCATCCCTTAGTGGACTTGGACACGGCGTAGCCATTGCCCATGCCACAAAGGTCAACAATTATGCGGTCAGGCTTTCGTCCTTCAGCCTTCGACGGCATTGCAACCAATTTCCCGTCGCCCGTTGCCTGAAATTTCAAGGTCTTAAGCAATCTCCTGGAAATTTGGCTGGTTAACTCGCAATTATCAGATCGATCCTTAGCGTCCGCATCAGTCATGTGCACATGTTTGGCTGAGCACATGTCAGACGACTTAGGATGCAACGCGATGTTTGCGGCAAAGTACTCCCATTCATCCCTGCAGTAGCCGAGCTCAACGGCGTTTCCGGGAGATACAGGATCTCGGAAGATATAACGTTGCCCGTGAGTACATCCTTGGATCTTGATGCTCTTCCACACGGCGTCTTCCCGAAGTCCCTTGTACTGCTTGGTTTCTTGAACTTGTACGCGAGGAGGCACCTCAATGATGACTTGGTTTCCCCACGATGCCGCTCTGCGCGCAATTCTTTGGACGACCTCCCCCCATGGGTAGTCCGTCCGCAATTTAGCCCTTTCGGGGTTGTTGGCGATTTTCCGACTCAGCCACGAATTCTTGCCTAACACCCCTGCGCCGACGAAGATCACGGAGTTAGGGTTGTTTTTCCTTACTTCCACCACGTCGAAGAGGTAGGCACACATGGCGTCGTCAACTTCTCGCCCCATACTCAGAACATTCACTTGCATCCCAGGGTCGTAGTGAGAATCGGGAGCATGCTGCGCAATGCAGTCCTTGCCAGGAGCATACTCATTCCACCAGTTCTCCTCATCGACTCCTACCAATGTCCACACCGTCACTGCCTTTGGAGCATCTTTGATAGTGATACGGTATTTCCAACGGCTGTAAGGATTTTTGTAAGTATGGACCAACCCTCCATCGTGGTCGAGGAATTGGATCACCAGGCCCTCCTTGGGTTTGTTTTCGGCGAAATCAACCACGTGAGGCACAATTGCTCCATCATACCCTTGATATTCCCTTTTCTGTTCGGCCGCATCATGCCATACATCCTCGTACACTGACGACCATTGGTCATAGCCGAATTGGGAGGCTTGACTTTTGGACAGGCCGTTGAAACAAAGAGGTAATGTAAAGCCCTGGTACCCCCCATGGATGGCACGCGCCAGTGTGACAACCACCGCACGCCATTTGGCGGGCAGGGCGCGCACATAAGACTGGCCCAACGGCGGGGCAGGAGGAGGCAGAAACGGCGGCGCAAGGACTTCCGAAATAGCGGCCGGGCGCAAATGTCCCCGTACCGGATGGTACTGAAACACAGCAGAACTTGCCCGGTGTATCAAGGATAGCAGCACGGTCCTCCAGTTGGTGCCACTGCCCTTCACGAAGAATCCAGGTCGACCGAAGGTAGCGACCAGGCGGCAACGCGGAAGGCGGTCCCCGCAGCATGCGCGGGAACTTGACAACCAGGATGGGGTCCACACTGTCGTGTTCTTGCAAGCCTTCCTTACTGGACAAACCAGCGCGATACAACACCTGAGGGAGGATCGGCGTCTGCGTGTAAGGAAAACAGGGCACTTCGCTCTTGAACGAGTAGTGCTGTTGACCCTTCTCATCCGTGCTCTGGGTATGAGTAGGGCGCATCAGATCCATAATCTCTTGGGAGCCGATGAGGGCCGGCGGAAAAATGTTGATGAGTTGACACGCATGTGTCCAGGATACGGAATCCTTGAACGATTTGGTGTGTATGTCCGCCGACATCTTGGCAGTGACCTCATAAGCAAGAGAAACGTAACCCTCCTGAAAGATAGAGTGCATCCAGCCAATGCAGATGCCGTGGGTACGCTCCAAATGACGCATTGTCGGATTCTTGCCCGTGCGAATCACCCCGATCATGGTCTGGTTGTCGTCGTAGAAGACGAAGTTGGGGTCTTGACCTCCAAGCTGCTGCCACAACGTGATAGCAGGCAATCCAAGACGTGACATGGCAAAGTCGGCCGCGACAATCTCGGCCTCAGGTGTGGAGTGACTCAAGCACCCCTGCCTTTTGCTAAGTCCCGCCAAGGGAAACCTTGTGTGAGAACCTTGAATGTGCAAGTGAGCACCGGAGGTAGATTTCAAACTTTCTCCACAACCTGCATAGTCCGCATCCGCAAACAGTCCGATGGACGAGTCCTCCAAGGAGTTCCCGACCCATCCAATCATCATGTGATGTTTGGACTGGTGCACATAGGCCATGAGATGATGAAGCAGCGCATCCTCCTTCTTGGTCCATTTCGTGATCTTGCGTGCGAGATTGTTGATACTGCGCAGAAGATCAAAGCGGCAAATGCGCGCGGCATAAAGCAACTTCATGAGAATGCTCGCTGCCTGCGGGGCAAGTGCACCGCGATTAGCCTCGTTGACTTCCTCTTCCTCTGGCGCCTTGGGAATAGGTGGAGGCGGAACAAGCCGACCATCCTTATCAACAGGCATGGTGTGTCCACACCACGTGCATCGATGGCTTTTACCTGACTGTGCCGGAGCACGAGCTGGGTGATTCTTAGTCTCCTCAGCCGGACTCGGCGATGGTACCGTCTTGAATTTTGTCGGATCGAACCCAGTCACGTCGCAGTACTTCTTGACTGTCATGTCCAGGTACGTCTCCATGTCGTAGGTAACGGTCTGCACCTTCGTTTTGTCATGCAACGTTGCCTCGCTCTTGGAGATGCGACAACCTAGATACAAACCTAGTGGCGTTTCTTCTTCTAATCGAAGTTCTCGGCGCAGCATGTCCCAACCCTTAGGCAGATTCTCTTTGGGCCCTGCCATCTTGAGATCATCCACGTAGATGACAAGTAAGAGCTTCATCTGCGGGTGGAAATACAATGATGGCCATTCGTCGCCAATCGGCTTGAATCCTACTTTCTGTACCGCGGTATGGCAATGTTGTTCCCACATGGTTCCTGCATCAGGATGTCCATATAGAGCTTTGATCAAGCGACATACAGGTCTACGGAATTTATGCCGTTTCGCAGATGGATGCCAGGCTTCATCAGGCAGTTCAACCCAACATGGAGTGCCCGATAACCTCGCCTGAATGTAGGCTTGGATAGCATCCGCCATCTGGACATCGTTGCCAGGGAGACATCCGTAGTAATCTGCCCACCGTGAGGCGTCAAACGTGGCCGGGGAATTCCCCAAATCCTGAAACAACGCGGCTTCCATATTTTGATCTTTGACCTGATCACCGAGTAGTACGCCTCGCCCTTTGAACTTCCTGGCAGGATCGTCCTCTTTGAGCTGATAGTTCTTCTCATATATCAGTCCATGTACTCGTGCCATATGTACCTTCTCACCTTTCTTCTTTGCCTCGGCGACGACGTCGTCATATTCACGCGTAGTTGAGAAATCAAACACCTCTTGATCCCACAATCCCTTCCATTCTTTCATGAAAGCTTCCATGGCCTTGGGGTTGCTGACCATCTCTTTGCGTGTGACGGGTCGAGTAACCATGGCATTGAAGCATGATCCTCCTGCGTAATTCTTTTCCCGATGTACGTTTCTGTGAGAAGTCGTACACGGCATAGATGGAATCCAGTTATCATCCATGACCATATGCGCCGGAACGGCCGGCACGACATCTGCCAAGAATTGTTCTTGTGTATATTGATCCACATAGGACTGTGCCCAGGACCACCCATCGTCATCGTCAATGGACACGTTAAGTTGCAGATCAGTTTCCTCACATGGAACAATCTTGGGAAAGATCATGTTCTCCAAAATCTTGGTGACTATCTTCTTTCCTATCGCGGCTTTCTTCCGGTCCTTCTTGGCAACTCGAGCTTTGTCTCGCTTTTCTTTCTTGTACGCTGCCTTCTTTTCCGCTTCACTCATTTTCTTCCATGCTTCCGGAGAATAGGAATGGATAGGTCGCCGTGCAGGGAGAGTTCGTCGACCGTCGCTTCGGATCTTGTATGGGACTCCCCTTTTATCGATCTTGCAGGCTTCACCATCATCAGTGAGATATACAATACCGTCCCCTTTCTTTCCTGTACTCCAATGCTCGATCTCCTCAGGAGCCAATTTCTTTTCTTTCAAGATCTTGATGATCTCTCCAGGTTCTTCGATGTCTGCTTCGGGGATGAGTCTACCGGTTGGACCGACTTCGCGGAGCGATCGCCGATCTTTCCCAGTGACCTTTGGTTCAGAAGGAGGCGGTGCTGCACGTAGACCTAGCTCTTCGTCTAGTTCGTCGAGTCTTTTGTCTCCTATGGCATCAATGGCTTCATGTTCTGCTGACTTGAAGACTTCGCCAGACGGCTCCGTCTCTATGTCAGATGGATCTATGTCCTGCAAATCAGGGTCTTCTCCGGGATCCGGTGGAGGAAGTAGACCGTCTTGATCATCATCATCCCCGTTGCCACCATTTCCTCCAGGCGGACCGTCATCCCCGTCATCGACGTCTTTTATCTCCTTGCCAGCGAGGTCAACATTGTCCCTGAGTCCCTCAATGGTTGAGTTCATCCTTTCGTACTCAGCTTTCAGGGGAAATGTTATCTCCTCTGGGAAGTAGATAACCTCTGTCTCGTACGGTCTCATCAACTTCCTGGGAACAGATGCGTCCATCGACAAGTTCGCATTGGCAAACTCCTTCATATCCCATACGCGATACTTCTTGGACCATCCTTGACCAGCAGTGATGATGTATCCGGCGAAAATGCCTGGGATCCCCTTTGGATCGAACTTGTTGCCATATGTCTTCGGCCTTGTATCCGTCGGCTTGAAGAAGACTTTGGCCCCAAATGGTATGGCTTTTCCCTCGAAGTCCTTGCCAGTCATTCGTTTCCATGCTGAATCACCATCGCCCTCCACATCTTCAATGTTTAGGTTCTGCATTACGCAATTCAGCGCAAAGGACCAGTATTGGGCGGGTAATCCGGCGTGTAGCATGGATGCGGCAACCGTATTGATCACTTCTTGATTTGATCGTTCACCAAGTGAGTTGTTACTGGGTTTCCCTGGAAGGGAATGATCGATCACGATCTTCAACTGCGCCATGGCTGAATCGAACTCTGGTGCTTCATCACTGTACGCCATATGAATCTTGCGTCTCCCCATTAAGCGTCTGATGGCCATGACAACCTCATCAGTATTCCTTGAGGCTGTGGGAATCGCTGCGATCATTTTGGTGGCGATGTCTCTGATGACTAGAACTTCACGTGCTCCGTCATCGAGCCCGATGCCTGCTTCGGCGGCTTTGCGCATGTCGAGGAAGTCGAACGTTACGAGATCCCCCCAGTGTTTGATCACACGTTGAAATGCACCTCGTTGTGTTCGCAAGTGCTTCATCTTCGCGCGTATGCACGATTCGCAATATGGATTGCGGTAGCGATGAGTGCATAGATGTGCCAACGTCTTTGCTTCGGCTTTTAGTGTTCCGACTCTGGCCTTGCGGCTCGGCGCACCGTCGCCTTCCACATCAATGATCACCTCATCGTCACCGTCCAGTAGAACTTCACCCACTCCTGCTCCTTCATCGTCCGGCGGTCGTCCGGCCTCGGACTCTGGTACTTCTTCTATAGGAGGTTCCTGGGGTTCAGGGTCAGGAGGTCGTTCATGAGCGTCACCTTCTTCTTCTGCTTCAACTTCGCTCGGTGCAGCATCGGCGGCAGCTGCGACATTGACGTCAACATCACCCGCGGTTAACACACCCTTGAAGATTTCGGTGATTGCTTTGGCCTCCGGATCATCATGAACCAGTGACTTGGAACTCCCAGCACGAATGTACGGAATGTCACCGTTCACGAACAGAGATATTCTCTTGCCCTGCGGGTTGATCATGAATGGTTCCCTTCCGGGTGGCCACACAAACCCGTAACTGAAGTTCATGCATCTCTTACCTATGGAAAGCACCGACGGTGTGTCATCCAACACATAAGCGTTGATCGGTTCCTCGAACGACTCAGTCTGGAAGTTCGACACAAGATCGGTATCGGTGATTCCATTTGCTGTCTGAAATGATATGGGCTCTGGAGTCACGAGTGTCTCGAGACTGTGCTTCTCGATCTTCTTCTGAGATATGAGGTCATGGCCACATCCAGTGTCCATGAGGATCTTCTTGAGGATGACTGGTTGAACCATGCATTTGAACACGCCCTGATTGATGACCCGCTTGCTGTGCGCAGCGTCGAGTTCACGTTCAACGATGGAATCCTCACCGTCGTAGAAGGAAACCTCTTCCACCCGAGACGTTCCTGGGATCCGTACGAATGAAACTCGATCTCCGCATTGATCATCATCGTCGTCAACCATGTCTCTCATGATCTGTGCCCTCAATCTCGCTTTGTGCTTGGCGAATTCCAAAGTCACGGCGCGATCCTCATCGTTGACAATTGCTTCCATGTCGACGTACTTCACCTTCCGTTCTTTGTCCTTCTTCGACTTTCTAGGACACGAAGAAGTGAACTTCACGTCGCCAGCGAATGTCACGTTGCGCTTGATCTCTTTTCGGGTCGACGTAGTCGGTCCCGAGGATTCGTCGTCGGTTGAACAATCCGAGTCAACGTCGCTGTCAGCGGATGAACAATCTGACTCTTCCTCATCTTGTCTTGAAGATCGCTTCCATATAGCCGGGGCTGATGGATTCCACCTTCGGCACAATCTAATGGCGGGTGCCGCAGGGAGTGCCTTGGCCTTAGCATTCGGTTTCGCTGGAGCTGCCTTCGCTTCGGATTTGGCTTTGGCTTTCGCCTTTGGTTCCGGAGCTGGGGTAGCTGCGGCCTCATGCTTGAAAGGACAATTCTCTCTTGAGCACGAGCCTGTGTTCTTGAAAGAGTAGCATATCCTATTTCCTCCTCCTCCAGATGGACTTGGAGTTCTCGTCCTCGGCGTAAAGGGTCGCTCTGGAGTCTTCTTCGAGTGACTGAATGGGCACTTGTCACCATTTCGACACCCTGCATCTGTGAAATGGAACTTGCAGCGGATTTGCTTCTTGCTCTTGTCGCCTCTGTTGTCCGCCGACTCACTCCTCGTCTTCTTCTTGGGCTTTGGCTTGGTCTTCGCATGACTCTTCGCTTTGCTCTGAGGTAGTACAGGTGTTGCTTTATCCGGCTTGGTAGGCGAAGCTTTGGCCTTTGCGGATGGAGCTGCATTAGGCGTTGGTTTCTCAGGTACCTTGGCCGGCGCAGCGAGCAAATCCTTGCCCTCAAGCATCTGGCGCAAACCAATTTGGGTCTGAGTGAGATTTGATTGTTCTCGTCTCCGCATGATGGTACGATCGATGATCTTCATCAGATTGTCGTACGATCGGTCTTCATGATTGTAGGGCAAGTGGTCATAGTGCATGCCCAAATCCATCTTCATTGCGGGCGAGTCCTTGATCTTGCTGTGCAAGCAATCACGGAGAGCTGTTTTGGATGGTATGTCTTCTGGTCTCATCCGTCCAAGAACTTCCAACCACGTCTGCTTGAACGTATGAAGTTTGTTGTCGCCTTGGTACTGGAGCTTCACCAAGTACTCGAGAGTGATGATCATGTCGAGACGATCATGCGTTCGAAAACTTTCATACATCATCGCAATGATTTGTCGTCCTTTGATGATCTTCCCTTCGGGCCTGCTGATGTAATCGTTGGCCTTCCGGTTCACCTCCAGGTACAGATCAGCGGATTTGTCACCACCAGCGCGTAGCATTGCGACCATGGAGACCCCCAATTTGACGTCTATGCTCTTGAACTTCTTGTGTCCTGAATCGTTCAGTGCTTCGACATCAGGGAATGGATTGAACGCTGGTGCCAGCCATAACATCCAGTCCTCATGATTTGGGTCGGCTGACGCTCCTAGGACATTCGCCGTGCATACGGACCGCCAGTTGTTCAGGTGAGTGAGAACAGGCCATGGAGGGACTGTCACTTTATCGGCCTCTCTCCTGGAAATTCTCACCTCCGTGACCTCAGGATCTGCGTCTCCGTCAGGATCACGCGCATGAGGGTCAGGATCCGGTTCAGGTTTGCCTCCACCGTTCTTCTTCTTATCATCATCGTCATCATTAGGCGAATCTGGAGGGTCATACCCCGTGCCGGCCCCGTCATCTTGCTCTCCCTCTTCGTTCTCATCGCCAGCTTCATCACCGTCATCGTCTCCATTGTCTTCCTGAATCGTTTCGGCGAATAATCTCCACTCATCACGATCAGCTCTGAGACGTTGTTCGGCTTTCTGGGCCTTGAGTACTTCGCTTCGCAGATCAGCAATCTTCTCTTCGTACTGTTACGCGACCTCTTTCTCGATCTGACGTCTCCTTGCCTCATGGATGGAAGCATCGTAGGTGACAGGGGTAGCCTTTGGGGCACCATCGGGGTCGTCGCCCCTCATAGATGCGATAATGCCGTCGATACCAACAGGTCTTGAGGAGCTGGCAGATGCTGTGGACTTCGATCCCAACATCCCGCGATCCTCCAAGAGTTCACGTAGCTGTCGGTCACGCACGGCTGCCGCATCACTTTGTCCGTGAAATCCGCTTGGTATGCCAAACAGAGTGGCTGCACTGGGCGTGGAACGCGCATGTGCTGGATTGCTAATGCCTGGCACGTGGTGCTCGGACATTGCATCCGCCACGATTGGCGTTGCATAGGATTTATTTACTTCACCTTTGATGCTGCCAGTGAAGAAGTTTCCACCGGTAAATGGGATGCCATCCATCGCAAGGTTCTTGTCCTTGTCCGATTCCGAGAATGCGAACTTCTCTTTGGCGACTGGACTAATTTGACTTGGGGACCGTATTTCAGGGGATCGCACCTCACCTCCTACGGAAAATGCTACTTCCTTTCCTACGTGCTCCCAGCCAGACTCAGTAGTCCTCGAAGACATGGGCATGCTCGAAGGCCGTGTCGCTCCGCCATGGTAGTTGGAGTTCCGTGCTGCCTCCAATTCGCTGCGTGTCCTCGCTTGAAGATCTTCTTGTGCTTTGAGCGTTTTCCTGAGTTCGCTCAGCTCGTCGTGCAAGGTGGGCAATGCGCGCCTTGCATGATCCTCATTCTGATGAAGTCGGTCCTCTGCATCTTGCATCCTCCTCACAGCCATTTTGCGGTACTCTTCCTCCTCGCCAAGACGTTCGCGAAGCCGAAGTCGTTCTTGATCAATGGCTGCGCTGTTTCCAGCTAGCCCTTGAATCTCGTTTACGGCCCGCAACTCCTGATTCCTGACCAGGTGGAATCGTTCCTGCATCGCTTGTAAGGCTTGTTCTGAACTTGCTGTGTTCGACCGGAGGAACAAGTTCTCTCTGGCTTGTTCATGAAGTTCATGAGTCAGATGCTCATACTCACGTGCCATAAGCTCACCATCGCCTTGCGCTCTTGCCTCCAACTGCACAAAGTTAGTGGCTGCTTCCGTGCGGAACACATGTAGCTGCTGAGCCAATTCCTCGGCAACGGCGTGTGCTTGACGTTGTTGAGCAGAGTTCTGTTCATCCATGCGAAACAAAGCTGTTTCATAGTCTCGCTTCATCTCCTGATTGACATTGTTGATGTGCCTCATGGCTAAGCATGCATGGTCACGTTGTCGTTCCAATTCTTCGATGCGAATCCCAGATCCTTCATCTTCTTGCTGCATCTCCTTGATCTTCTCCATCAGGGTCTGGACAACACCTTCGTACTCCTGCACCTGACTTCGGTAGTACATCTGCTGTGCAAGATTCGATGCTTCAAATTGTTGCGGAATTGTCAATCCCTGGTAGGCGTTCGGACCATCGGCTATGGCTGGTGTAGTCACTGACGAAGCGTCACCCCGTGCAGGGATTGTGTCCAGAGTCATATCCAGATCGTCAGCTTCGCGTGGTTGATTGGTAACCATTCGATTCCACGTCATGGACTTGTCACGTCCACGAGTGGCCGAAGTCCTTGATCGTGCTGAAGAGCTTCTTGAAGATGATGGTCGCGGCTTCTTTTCCAAAGTCTTCACTCCCTTGTCCTTTGCCCTCGACGGGGTCCGAGGTGCCTGAAAACCAGACGCTTCGGATCGTCGTTCTGGGGCCTTGCTCGTCCTCGAACCTGTGGATGTTGGACGCGAAGGCGTGGATGCTCTTGGTAGACTCTTTGTTTTCGCTTTGGGAACTGCCTTTGCAATGGCAAGCGCAGAAGATTGACCTTTGTCGTCTTCCGTGGAGCTATCAACGGATTGCACCACTGTGTCATCAGCTGCTGACTCACCAACGGCTGGCGCTGCCACATCGGCACCGAAAGTCATTGTCGTATCTTGACTTGATCCCGAGTTCATTGTGGTCGTAGTAGATCAAGTAGTCTTTGCTGCAGAAAGGCAGAGCCGCGTACGGCTGATAACCTGCGTGGGGATTTGATCCTGGTAATGTTCTCTGTCGCTCACCCCACAAAGAGCTGTATTGACTGTTGGCGTGGTTGCCTTCTACAAGCTGGATCACCGTTACTTCCACTTCCACACACGCACTCCTATGCAGGCAGATCCAACGTTCGCTCGTTTTGCACACTCACGGCCGGCGGTGGATCGTCTGTGCACGGGATAGCTCTGTCTACTCGGAGAATCACAGAAGATTATAGCACTTTAGCTATGGGCAATGCTTTCTAGAGCTTGTGCTCATTCTTGAGCCAAACGTTGCATGGGCGGTCATACTGAAAGGATGGATAGGCATTGCGGTGTGCGTAGCACTACCACAAGCCTACTCCTAGAGACGAGGGACGCGTGGCGTGCCCCCTTCCCTTGCACTTTACACGGTCTTGCTCACAGCTCTTATAGTGACACCTTGGAACTTGACAAGGCATCGCAGTCCGTTCGCAGTTAAGGTGCAAAAGCAGAAGAAGCTGCTCCAGTTCGGGCCTTTAAGGAGACGGACAGGATGGTATCAAAGCATGGCGTGCTTGATTCCGAAATCCATAGTCCGGAGAAAATACCCTACAGCAGGAGGACCCAGAAGTGGGAGGGTTTACGGTTTAGGGTTAGTATAGGTGCCTAAACGAATTCCTATACTATTTTGGGGTTCCTTCTTATATAATTCTAATATAATTGGCCCTGAACCCCTATTCTACTTGTTAAGGCCCATATATTACAGGGTCTGGGGTTTAGGTTCTAGGGGTTTAAGGTAAGCCGCAAAGCCCAGGCCCTCAGTGAAGACCCCGAGGTCAGCTGCAACTTCGATATGCCAAGGAGCATTCATGGATGCGACGACACTGTGGTCTGGCTGTATGTCAGTGACCAAGGCCTTCAAAGATGCGAACGTCGCAATAGCTTCAAGCTCAACTGTGGATACCAAACCGGATATGAACTTTAACTACAGTTTTGATTGAGGTTTTGCAGTTTCCGGTTTGGGATTTGAGGTCAAGGCTTCGCAGCGACGCCATCAACCAAGACCCGGCTTGGTTGTGGACCCAGGGTTTCTTTACACCAGGTTCCTACACTAGATCTGAGTAAAATCTGCCAAGGAGAAGCAGCACGGTGGCCAAAACCTTACAGTACACATACTGTTGATGGACAAAATCCTGCATGACCCTAAGAACTCTAAAATATGGGAACTATGGTATATTCCTTATAATGGGTAATGCAGGATTTTGTCCATCAGCAGTAGTACCCATCTTAAGGCTCTCCAGACGAATCCTGACCCTAAACAGTAGGCAGCGGACCGGTAAGCACGAGAAGATTCACGCCCACTATTAAACGACAGGTTGTTCTCCGAATCGCTCCTTCCGTGTCAAGGGTGCTGTCATGCTGGAGTTGGACAAGCGTTTAGGGCTTGGGGTTGCGGTTCTGGGTTTAGGTTGCAGCGACGCAGAATCAGAAAGAAGGGGGGCGGTAAAACCCCTACCATTGGGGCCTGAATAATTAGTATAGGGTTTTGGGCCCATTCTACTACAAGTATAATAAGGAACCCTAAACCCCAAACCCTAAACCCTAAATCCAAGACCCTAAATCCTAAACCCTAAATCCTAAACCCTAAATCCTAAACCCTAAATCCTAAACCCTAAATCCTAAACCCTAAATCCTAAACCCTAAATCCTAAACCCTATAAATCCTAAAGCTAGGCCCCTAGACTACATGAAAGACTTCCGACTTGGAGAGCCGGGCCTTCAAAATGGTCAAGCCAAACTGGATCATCTCTGTCTTGAGCTTGTCCCTTTAGGGTTTAGTGGTTTAGGGCTCAAGGGCTAGATTTTAAGGTTTAGGGTTTAGTGGTTTAGGGTTTAGGGGTTAGGGTTTAGGGTTTATAGGGTTTCGTGGTTTAGGGTTTGGGGTTTATTGGTCTAGGGTTTAGTGGTTTAGGGTTTAAGGGTTAGATTTTAAGGTTTAGGGTTTAGTGGTTTAGGGTTTAGGGGTTAGGGTTTAGGGTTTATAGGGTTTCGTGGTTTAGGGTTTGGGGTTTATTGGTCTAGGGTTTAGTGGTTTAGGGTTTAAGGGTTAGATTTTAAGGTTTAGGGTTTAGTGGTTTAGGGTTTAGGGGTTAGGGTTTAGGGTTTATAGGGTTTCGTGGTTTAGGGTTTGGGGTTTATTGGTCTAGGGTTTAGTGGTTTAGGGTCCTCCGGAAGGTGGTCTGGGAGTTTCCTAGATCACGGCCACGGGACACCTAGAAACTCTGAGCCGACACCCTAAACCCCATAGATCCCTTTAAGGACCCTACAGATCCCTTTAAGAAACCCCATAAATCCCTTTAAGGAACCCCATACATCCCTTTAAGGAACACCATAGATCCCTGTAAGGAAACCTATAGATCCCTTTAAGGACCCTATAGATCCCTTTAAGGAACCCCATACATCCGCTTAAGGACCCTATAGATCCCTTTAAGGACCCTATAGATCCCTTTCAGGAACCCCATAGATCCCTTTAAGGAACCCTATAGATCCCTTTAAGGACCCTATAGATCCCTTTAAGGAACCCCATAGATCCCTTTAAGGAACCCTATAGATCCCTTTAAGGAACCCCATAGATCCCTTTAAGGAACCCTATAGATCCCTTTAAGGAACCCTCTAGATCCCTTCAAGGAACCCTATAGGTCCCGTAAAGCTCCATCTTTCACTCCTGCACCATATGGGTGGTTGTCAAAATTATGGTCCTTTTTTGTGTACCCTAAATATGAGGTGCCGTATCATAATAAGGACCCAAACAGGGACCCTAATATGGAAAACCACCCATATATAAAACATCCTGCAAGATTGAACCCAATGACATCAGTTACCCCAAACCCCTAAGCGTTAAGCCCTTTTCTGTAATTTCTTCGCCCCCCCATCGTGCCATGAAGCTACAGTTTCTCGCGTGGTGACGCTCTTGAGGGTTTTAGGCGTCAGGGACGGTCTAAAACCCTACAGCCTACACCCCACCTAAACCCTAAGCTCTATATGCCTTTAACCTTTTCTGCTCATTTGAAGCAGGCCGGTACTTTCAAGCTTGGCTGGCTTACTCAATTTGCGACCGATGCCGGTTCCACCACACGTACCTCCTCGACTCTCACATACCTCAACTGGACCCTATAAAATGTAAAACCTTCCTTTTCAGGGTTCCCGATTATGATTTCCTTACAATTTGGGGTGAAGGTACGGCTTGAGGTTCAGGGTTTGGCTGCCGGCGGAACTGCAAATCCATACATGCGGCAACCTCACTGGCCCAAAACCCAAGGAAATGGAAGGTGAAACTTTCAGAATCGACCACCTTATAAGAACCCCAAAAGTTTAAAAGCTGAGTTTACAGGCAATAAGAAACGATAAACTTAAACTGAGACCAGAACGAACGCACAGAAATCTCCGCAGCCTGTGCTGTTCCGACGATGTTAACTCAAACCTCAACATTATGCTCCAATATGGTAATATAGGGCCGTAATACCTAGAATTACTATTTTGGGGGTTGCTTATTATACTTATGGCTTCATGGGCCCAAAAAACCTATTCTAATTATTAAGGCCCCTATGTTACTCTCCAGAACTCAGATCCTGCTGTGCGCAGCAGGAAGTTGAAAGACTGACAGCCCAAAGCCAGAACTGACAACCCCCAACCCTCGATCCACTCTACTTGGAGGTTCATGTGTAGTTATAAGACGGGCTATAAGTCACCTAATATGGGTTATAAGTACAGTTACCCTACTTATGAACCCACGTGTAACTACCCATGAACCTCCACTCTTGACGGCAAAAATCCAAAATGAACCCTAACGAACTTCAAGAAGACCCTGTAAACACAACCTCTTACACCGATGCAGGATGCCAAAATACGCCAAACAAAACCTGTCCACAGAGCCCTGCAACCCTACAGTATTCAGGAGCAAGACACTCCACTGCGAGGGAGATTTCCTCCTCGAGACAGCAAGGGCTTTGGTTTATCAGGCTTAGAGCAAGAGGTTTACCTCTAGTCTCCATTGATAATATAGGGTTTAGGGTTTAGGGTATACCTCTAGTCTCCATTGTAGTTCCTGTTTTTTTGGTTATCCAAAATCTCTATTATAGGATCGTTAACCATAAAATTGGTTAACCAAAAACAGGAACAACAATGGAGACTGTAGGTAGATTCCAGGATGTAGGGCATCTTCTTAGGGTGCAGGGTCCAGCATATGGGGGTCGAAAAATGCTCAGGCAGGCTCAAGCCGCTGCTAGCTTCAGGAAGTGGAACTCCAAAGACCCGTTAGTCTAGAGGTGACGCAGTTAACGCAGCCCTGTTATCCAGGTTTTAGAAGAGGAACATGCACAAGGACATACTCATGCATGTGCACATGTGTAAGAGCTTCTGTGTCGGCTTGGGGAGTCTAGGTCGTGCCGTTTAGGGTTCGTCTTCGGGCAGAGGATTGCAGGAGTCTTCCGTCTTTGAAGCCAGATACTTCCAAAGTTGAGAGGCTTGTAATATGGGTAAGGATCGTCCTTCACAGGTTGGGGGTATTTGGCTCTCTGGGTGCTTGAAAGGGGGCCTTGAATAAGGCCTCGTCGATTTACCCAAGCACCGCGCCTTCCGCTCGAAGCACTCGTCCAGTGACAATGACGGCACAAAGGAGCGAACCACATCTGCCCTGCCACGTCTGACAAAACTCGCAAACTAAACCCTTGACGAGAACGGCGATATGCCACCCCCCAGCGGAGCTTCCACCAGTGCGACGACAATAGCGACTGCGACAGCGACTGCTACTGATAAACGGGCGACGAGGAGGATCGTTGCAAGCTCAGCTTGCAGTGATGCTGTGTGTCGTCACTAGTTCACTAGTTTTCGTGTTCGTCGCTGCCGCGGGCTGAGCGAGCATAGCACTAAACGCTAACAAGTCCTCAATCTTAGCAAACCTCGGAACCCCATAACCCGGTAAGCCTCAAATCCGTGAAAAGCGCACGGGTGGACGCTGCAGTTAGCCCTCGCCCTCTGGGCTTCCCACACATAGGAATCAAGCTGCTCGCTGACATCCTCGAGCTTGTAAAGCGCCTTGGAACAGCTTCACGGGTTGGGGCTTGGGTGTGTTTAGGGAAAACCTCGGCAGCACGAGGCAACGTCATCGCGATGAAGGAGAGAAAGAGAGAGAAAGAGAGAGACAGAGAGAGAGAGAGAGAGAGAGAGAGAGAGAGAGAGAGAAAACGAGCACCGGAGGACATGCGGTGCTCATGTTGGCCGTACACATAGCAGGAGCCATATTAAGCGAAACAGCTGTTATCCACACCATCATGCGCTTTACAGCTCTCTGAAGGCCACCATCACAGTTGCTACCCAGCTGTAACACTGGAAACATCCGCATCAACAACAAGACCGGTGATGCAATGGACATGCCATTTTTGGGATAGATACGTAAATGATACTAGGGTCTGTATCAGCAACCAGCTGAACCGGAGTACTCATGCTCAGATTTGATGGCTCTACCAAGTGCTAGTCGCAACGAGAGACGTCGACGAGTATCACTGCAGTAAACAGGTTTTGGACCATAATGTCATGATGACCATGAGGATGATGATGACGATGATGATCGTGATGGCGGTGATGATGAAGATGATGGTAATGAGGATGATAATGAGGATGATGGTGAGGATGATGGTGAGGATGATGGTGAGGATGAGGATGACGATGGTGATCAAAGATGGTAAGGATGAGGATGAGGATGATGATGATGATGATGATGATGATGATGAAAATGACAACGGTGATGATTATGATGATGGCGTTGATGACGACGACGAGCAAATTATGGACTGGCCGATCGCAGGGATTGCATGTGCCTTAGTCGTGGTTTCGATGATGCGCGAGCCTGCGGCAGCCCCAAACCCTTCTAAATGCCAGATCCTAACCCCAAGAAACCCCAAAGGATGCAGGCATCAAGCAGATCACAGTGCTTCGTGTGTAGGGAAGCCGAAATACCGTGGCATCGCTTCGGCACCCCTTTGAATAGTAAATTCTACATCATCTAGTCTTGTACATTATACAGTAGATTACATAGCATACGGACTAATCTAATGGACTAGTCTAATGTGCGTTGCAATACACTTTCTGGATTAGATTATAACGGTTCGGCTCATGGAAAGCACGGCCACATGCCTGCAAAACAACAGCGCGCTCACCGTCTCAGAACGAAATAGGCCTCCCCTTCCAAGCACACGCCCAAGCCCCCACGGGACCGAGCACCCCCAGCAAGCACATTAGCTCATCGTCTTGCTGTCATGCACTGACTACTATTTGCTTAAGAAACCCCCAAAAAATAAAGATAATAATCCCTATTATTTTTGGGGGGTTCTTAAGCAAATAGTAGCTGAGTGGCAGTCAGTGCGTTGGCTTCAAAGGTGCAAACTCACTCTGCAAGTGCATCCTTGATGGACGCGGAGAAATGAGCCCTCGTGTGCTGCCCCGCACCCGGCCAGCGGTGCGATGGCTCCGTGCATTAGCAGTTGCGAGCCATTGGGTAGGGCGAGGTGCACAAGCTGCAACCACTTGCAAGCATGTGCTGCACATGCGCGAGAAGATGGAGCCGTTAAACTGCGGAGCAACGATATTCCATGCGGAGCGAAGGGGAAACCGACGCACTCCATGTGACTACGACGACAATCTCAAATCAATACATCTTACAAGCCCCAAATAATCCTAAGCCTCCTAAGCCAGGTGATTGGTCCTCAATTGACCCAGTGCCATGGCATGCAGCGGACACACACCCTCAGCAGAACCAGGCTCCGCTGGCCGGAATCCCAAACCCTGCTACTCGCGGTCTGCAGTCGTGCAGCATCCTGCGCCCCTTCAGCCGTCACAGTGTGCTGAACTGCGACCATGACGTACACAAAGACATTGTCCTGCGAAGACGCGGCCTAATCTTAGGTTTTGAATATCATATACAGGAACTAGCGGAACATATTTGTCAAAATTATGGTCCCTTTTTGGGGTCCGTACAGCACCTAAAATTTAGAATACCCAAAAAGGGTCAATAATTTCGACAACTACCCATATAAGGAGTACTACATCTAGGTCTGGCAGCTTCGATGGTCCTACAACATCAGATGCATCGTGGAGGGTGAACTACGGTTGATGATATAAATCCTGCATGACGTTAAGGACCCTAAACTATGGGAATTATGGTAAATTCCTTATTATGGGTAATGCAGGATTTATATCATCAACCGTAGGGCCAAGGGTGCGAGGCTTAGTTCGAGTGGTTCAGAGATTTCCGGCAGCGGTCGGAATACTTTATAGTTAGCAATGCTATTCTTTAGTGTTCGCTGTATTGGTTGCACTCATAGAAAATACCACGAGACCCTATTCCAATTATCAAAGCCCCTATATTAAGTCTTCCTGGAGGTGCCATTTAGCCAAAAATTTTGCGGCTTAGACTAGTGTTTGGGATGTCGGTTCGCAGGAGTAGGAAGAATTTAGGATGTACATTAATCCAGACTTTAGGGTTTTGTAAATTTTCTACGTAGACTTTATGCATGGTTGACAAAATGCCTCTCCAGTGACATTTCCGTCTTGACATCACTGCCTCGAGCTGGGGACGTGGCTGCTTCGAAGCCAAGGCGGTTTAGGGTTTAGCGCTACCTGAATTCCCAAAAGCCTAAAGAGGTTGAGGGTTTAGGGGTCAGGGTCGAACGAAGTGCCAAGGTGGAGGGGCAGGGGTAAACCCTTGATTTACCTTGAACCCAGGTCGTAAGACTGAAGCTCACCCCAACAAAGCCCCAATTTTAAAACCTATAGTTGGGACTTGGGGCTTAGCCTTTGGGAACCCGCCCTGAAAAAAGCCCGGCACCGCTTCAACCCAATAGTTCCTTCGTTTTCGTAGAGATGCGGATGAAGCTCCTTGGCCGTATGTGTAATGATGCAGGCTTAGGGTTTAGGAGTTTAGGGTTTAAGGTTAATAAGGGTTTGGGGTGTAGGGAATGTGTGCATGCGTTTCAAACCTGCGCAGGGCTGAAACAAGAACACAGGCAAGCGACCAAAAATCTAAGACTTGAAGAATTACTCACACGAAAACAACCGAACAAACATGTGCACATACAAACATACAGACAAGCAGCCATACAGACACTCAGACATACTCCGTACACACGCAATTTTTTGATGCTTGTATGATTTATGATATGGACTTGAAAATTGTGTTCCCTCCCAAAATTCATGTCGACAGGGTACTGTACCATCGTGACCATCATCTTCATCCTCATCATCATCACCGTCAACATCATAATGGTCATCCTCAAGATCACAGGCAGCAGCACCATGAGGTTGGGGCAGCGTGCACAGGCCAAGGCCTATTATTCAGCTGCGACACTTCAAATTTCAAAGTCTCAAGAAGGCATACGACTTCACTGTGAAGGCTTCGACAGTTGACACCCCAAAAACTGGCCGTTCGCAAAGACCGAGCGGAAACTGCTGAACCTGCCAACTGACCACAATCGAAAGAACTAACCCAGAGACTCCAATATCCCTTAATTAATTAAGGAATATACCTTGAATCATATTCGGGATCCTATTATAATTTCAGGTATATTCCTCTTTAAGGGATATTGGAGTCTCTGGGAACTCCGTAACGGCTGATTCCTAGAAGCACCTGCCCTACGGTGCAAAGGGCATTCTGGCATCGCCTCATGAACGGGGGTGCTGACTGCGAATTCAAGACCGGTGCTGCAAGTAGTAGTAGTAGTAGTAGTAGTAGTAGTAGTAGTAGTAGTAGTAGTAGTAGTAGTAGTAGCAGTTCATCAAGAGAAGCATTGAACAGTAAGCACTTAATTCAGAAGCTTAAATCAATAGCCAAGTTTCTGCACTACCCGGCTGCTGATGGAACGGAACGCGACCTTCGCGCAAAGCCGCAATTGCATGGTACACAGAGTTGGCCGTAACAGTTTAAGATGAACGGCGGATGGTAGATCTCGTGTAAGTAGGGGTACCTTTTCTCGCCGGCCTTATAATGAGGATTTACTTTCCAAGTTCAATATGCAGGACCCCTCTTTCTGAAGCATGTGTAGCCACAGAGCTGAAAGAACTGAGATTGCTCACACTGAAGCCGAGCTCCCAGCAACGGAACAGCTACTGACACACCCGAATAACTGTCATCAAGAAAAGTGTCATGATTGAGGCTTCACCCATCATAGGAAGCCGGTGTCGTCAGAGAAGGTCTTGGTGGGGGTGGTGTGGCGAGAAGCCCTAAATCCTAAATACTACATCCTGGACCCTAAACCCTTAATCCTGTGCCACCTAAACTCCAAGTCCCCAAATCCTACATCCCAGTAGAAAGGGTATATGCTTGAACCCTTGAAGATGCGAAACAGTCTCGGGGATACTTTTCGACACTGAGTGGTGGCATATAAATTGGTGTCGACAGGCTGAAATCAGGGAGTTATAAGGGACGAATAAGGGGAGTATTAGACGGATGCTTCTACGGATTTCACCGGTATAGTCTGTTTTGGAAGGTTTACAGAGTGCATCTTAAGTGCTAAAATCTTGCAGAGCTACTGCGAGGCTTCCGATACGGGAGGGTACTGCAAGGGTTATGGCTGTTAAAATTGTGCGATAAGGGCACCACAACAACGCCCACGCAAGGATCCCTGAATCTACGTAAAGATGATCAGAACTATCCACGGCCCGGAACCCAACACCCTGATGATGACAGTCTGAAACCTAAAGTGGTCAACTCTGTCGCCTTATAGATCCCAAACCCAAGCCCGCCACTTTATTAGCCCAACAGAAAGTATGAATATTAGCATCTCACAGCTAAGGGCCTAGAGGAATCCTCCTTATAAGAGCCCTTCGAGTCTAGGTCCTCCACCCAGGTTGTTCCCTAGATGTTCTTTACTGGGGGCACCCCCACCTACACCCCAGAAAGTCGTGCCTTTCTTGTTGGATAACCTATTTTGCATGATGAGAAGCTACATAAGGTAGCCAAAGAAGAAAAGGTTTCTACATGCTTGGGTGTAGTTAACCTAGGGCTCCAGTTACCTAAATAGTAGGTTCCGAACCAGAACGACATAATATGTAAGCCAGAAGCCCATTATTCAGCTAACTGGAGCCCCACCCTAAACTCTAAACATCCCTAAGCCTTAAACGCTAAACCCTAAAGCCTGAACCCTCTCAGCCTTCCAGCCGAATCCCTAAACCGTGTAGCCAAGGGGCACAGGCGCCACAGAGGTCGAAACCGGCCCAACTCAAGCCTTTCTACGGGTTTAGGGCTTAGGGTTTAGGGTTAGGGACGGTTTAGGGTTTAGGGGGTTACTTGGAGGTTCATGGGTAGTTATAAGTGGACTCATAAGTAGGGTAACTATACTTATGGCCCATACTAGGGGACTTATAACCCCACATATAACTACCCATGAACCCCCAAGCAAAGGGCATGTTTTTGTTGAACTCGCTTTCTCAGGCGTATAAGCTTTGTGCGTTGAATTCCTCGGGCTTCGGGTTCATATTCGGGCATATGTTAAGGGTGTTGCATGCAAGATCCCTCATTTGACGGTTTAGGGTTGCGAGGAGATCCGGGGCATGAGGCTTAAAGATGAGGTGTTTCCGAGCTCCATGATGCTTGAAACTGCAGGTGGTTAGAGGAAGCTTATCAAGTTGTTGACAATTTATAAAGGCTCATGGTCCCTATGATAGTTAGTGGATCGTCCGCGGTTCATGAGGCTGCAATGACAACGTTTATGCGTCAGTGTTACCAACTTAACTAACATGTCACGAACAGCTCGTAAATAGCACATGGCTCGGATGATAGTCGTGACGCTAAGCCAATGACAACAACATCGCAACACAAGCGTGACAGTACCTGGTACTGTGATTTCTTTGTTCATCCGCCTGCGCAGTTAGGAGGAGCAGCTAATAGAGAGTGTGCCAGAAAAAGAACCACCAGTACTGGTGGCAGCTAGCTAACACAGCGACGGCAACAGGCATCGCTGGGATGGAGTGCTTTGCTTCAACTGCTTCCAACTTTCGGGTTTAGGGCTTATGGTTTAGGGTTATCAAACCTACATACGGATTATCATGAGTAATGAGTTCGAGTATAGACTGGAAGCTCTTCTAGCCACACCCTTCGACTGTGTTGATCGCACCCTGCACGATGGAAAAGAAACAGCCTGTTAGAATAGCAAGCAACGTGTTGAAGAGGCATTATAGAATGCCATCGCACAACAAACAACCTTTGCAACTTTCGTAAGCAGCAGCAGCATCAGAAAGGAAACAACACACACGGACACCTACACACGCAAACACAAGCAAAATCACGCTTAAACAACGATTAAGTTCTTACTAACCCTGGTGATTGCAGAAGACAAGAAAACAAGTTAGAGTTAACAAAGTAAAAAAAGAACCAAACAAATTCTAGGTGGGGCTTTTAAAGCCTTTGAAAAATATTAGTAAATAAGATCCTCTTAAACCCAATAAGGGAAAAATAAAATGTCCCAAAGCCCTACCTAGAATTGTTGCAAGGGCCTGGAGCGAGGGTCCGATCAAACTTGCCGAAACGCTCGAGCGCGAAGAAGCGGTCCTGGCTACGGGGATTCCCAGACCTTCCCAAAACCCCTTAATTAAGGAATACACCTTAAATAATATTAAGGATCCTACTACAATTAAGGAATATACCTTAAATTATAGTAGGATCCTTAATATTTTTTAAAGTATACTCCTTAATTAAGGGGTTTTGGAAGGTCTGGGGATATAGGGTCCAGGGTTTTTGGGTTTCGGGTGTTGGTTTCAGGGCTTAGGGTTTGAGGTTTACGGTTTTGGGTTTAGGGTGTTGGGTTTGTAGGGTTTTGGGTTTAAGACCTGGGGAATATGGGAAATTAGAACTGTACTTCCTACTATGGGAACGCCACTTTCTACAATATCGGTACTGAGGACGCAGAGGATGCTACCATTTAGGGTAGTATGAACAATACTATTTGGAGGAACTAAAATAGGGACTGTAATTTAGAGAACTGCCCATGTAGGGTCCTACGGAGTGCCTTGTTCTCAGCCTAAACTCTTTCCCCTAAACACCCAAAGTTTAAGGGTCTGCTCAGGGGCCTCATTGAATTACTTCGCGACATATGCCTACATGGAGCCTCCAGGAAGCCCTGACCCACGGGACCATCTATAGGTTGGAACACCAATAGATAGAAGGATAGGGGATCCTAGCACCAATCCTCCTAAACCCTGTTTCAGCTTTCTGAGATCAAAGCCCCTACTTGGAGGGGCAGGGGACTTAGTAAGTAGGTGGAAAGAAGAGCAATAAGTACCCTAAATGGAGTTACACCAATTATAACCCTACTTGTAACCTACTTACTAAGTCCCCTGCCCCTCCAAGTAGACCCTACACCCTCTAGGGAACCCTACAGATCCCGTTAAAGAGCCATTTTACAAAGCCCCTCAAGCCCCCGCAAAGTCGAAGCTGTCATGCGTTAAGGCCCCTCTGACGATCTGGGAGGCCTGCGGCACCACGACGAAGCAATTTCCGCAGGGAAGGCAGCCCGGCCTTTGTGAACATGTCGCGAGTCCGGTTGATGATATAAATCCTGCATTACCCATAATAAGGAATATGTGGGAACTATGGTATATTCCTTCTTTTGGGTAATGCAGGATTTATATCATCAACCGGTCGCTACGGCACTTACGGAAGGAAAGCCGCAAAGTGGTTTGGGGTGGTCGAGTTCAGAGATAGGCTGGATTACAATCCAGTTCAGATAGAACTATCGGAGTGCAATTGCATGCTAGAGTGGTTAAGCATCTTCGGGTGTAAAAACAGCCATAATCCAGTCAAGGGGGCCCCGGGGAGCCTTGAGTTGAATGGCTATAGGGCCAACGGATTACGAGCAGGCTGGTGTATCCAGGACTTGTCGGATGAGTCCCCTCCCTAAACCATATGAACCCTGCACCCGCGACACCGTCTTCATGCCATGGCATGTTGCAATGTTACAAGCTCTGTCAATTCCTGCTCTGGCCTGGGATGTACGCAAGGCTACTCCTTCGGTCTTGATGTTTCTGTGAAAAGTTTGCACATCCACACGGGTAGTTCTCTATATAAGGCAAGGCTTCCTTTCTAGGTCCCCAAAACACGGCAGCCTTCTAAACATAGCCCTATTTGGAGAACTATCCTAGTTTATGTTAGCCTGAGGGCCTGATGGGTGCAGAGATGTGTGCAGGAATACTTGTGCATGTGCAGATCTGACGTAGCGTACGTCCAAGAAACCTCTCTGCTGTTCTGGGAAGTCGCAGGCCATCCTTTGACAAGAAAGGTAGACAAATGAGATCTTCCGCCCCAAATTCTCATCTCCCAGTACTGAATGTCTGAAGGATCACACATTGACTCTATCGAAAAATGCTGCCAAAGCAGGGCTGCAGCAAGCCGGAAACCCTCGACTCTACTTGGAGGGGCAGGGGACTTAGTAAGTAGGTTATAAGTAGATTTATAAGTACCCTAAATGGAGTTACCTCAATTAATGTAACCCTACTTATAACCTACTTACTAAGTCCCCTGCCCCTCCAAGTAGATCTGAAGTCTGTAACAAATCCTTCTAAAGAGAAGCCAAATCCGAAACCCGAACCTTTCGAAAAGCACACCCTGAAGGTAAATGCGCCTATGCAGTATATACCTGGGCCTTAAAAAGGCTCCTACATACTTCGGCACTTTTAGGCTTAAGTACCTACTTCCTAGGTGATGGGCACATGGACTCTTTGGGAAAACTTGTAATAGAGGGGCCTTAATAATTACAGGATAGCATTATACTATAATAGTATTAAGGAACCCCCAAGATAGCGCAGGTAATTATGAAGGCCCCTATATTCAGTTGCCGTCCAAGGCGCTCCTCCCTTGGCCCAGACTGACCGGAGGGATGCACGCGAGACATGGCCGCGAGATGCTCTACTTAAAGGATCATGGGACTTAGTAACTGGGGTTATAATTAGGGTAACTATACATATAACCCCACTTAAGGTACTTATAACCTGACTTACTAAGTCCCATGATCCTCCAAGTACCCCAGGACTTAGGGTTCAAGGATACTGCGAGCTATTCTGGAAGTCTGAAAAGTTATGCTTAATCTGAAGCTCTGGGGTAGGGTGGTTTAGTAAGAGCGGTTCTGGATTCTCCAACCTTGTTACCAGTAATTCTATTGTTGATATGCTCACTCAGATTACAAGTATTGGGGACAAAGCCGGTTTTCGGCAAAGGCCCCGGATATGACATGTTGTTGCAGTTCGGCTTCAGGATGCTGAAAACTCGGCGTGCCGGGCCAGGAAAACGAACTTGCTGTTCTAGTGACCTGACTTAAGGATTTGTGGCAGCAACAAGGATGTGTAGCAGTTACATTCGTGGACAAAATGATCCAAGGTTAGGATAGCTGGAGGTCTTGAAATGTGGGAACAGCCACGTTCTTGTAACTGGTGTGCATGTCTGAACCATCAATGCTGCAGCGCCGTGTCCGTGAAAGCACTGTGAGATGAACTGTGCAAGAGAACTACTCCAATGTCCGTCTCGTGTTGCACTAGCCTTGTTTCTCTGTGTTGAGGGCCCGAGGTTAACATGTACATGATCGTCGGTGGCCTTTACCAGCCTCCACAGGAAACCTGAAATTGCTTGGGCTGCGACCGTCTCCTGCATCTCGTTACATGCCTTCTGGGATGTCTGCGTGCCAATGATGAGCTGCCTAGGCTGGAGTACTGCCGTGGCTTGAACGTCCAGGTGGCCCAAGCGAAAGCCTTCTGGTGTAATGCTTGTAACCGAAGCCATCTAGTTTAGCCAATGCCGGTGGAATCAGAAGTTTGCGTTGGTGGTGGTGGTCGTGGTGGAGCTACGTGTACCAGCGTAGTGCTCGTCACCGCAGTTAGCGGTGGTCGCGGCATTGGTAGTGGCAGTAGCATTAGCAGTAGCAGCAGCAGTAGTAGGGGTAGTCGTCGTCGTAGTAGTAGTGGAGACTGGGAGTCGTGGTTGCGTACTGGTATCATCATCATGTGCAGTGGTACTTTTGCACGGTTCTCAGTGGAATCACGTCAATCGTGAGCTGATGGGCAGGAGAAGTTGCATAAGACGATGCACTGTCAGGAATATGGCCACGGCCGTAATGACGATGGTGACGATGATGATGCTGACGATGGTGATGACCGCGGTGGTAGCAACAGAGGCAGCTTTCAGCAGAACATGGCCACATGATCAGTTTGAAGATGTTGGAGGTGGTATGATGGAAATGCGGAGACTCAAGTCAAACGTTGCTCTTGACACTCACCGCTGCCGTGCCCGTTCTCCTGCTCCTTGTCTTCTGCCTCCTGCTCCTTCTTATCCTTATCCTCTCGGCTTTCTCGCTGCTGTCTGTGTCGTCATGCTCGTGATCGTGTCGCAATTTCGGCATCGTCGTCAGCTTCAACGACCGTCACGGCCAAGGTGTCGGCTCTTCGTCGTCGTTGTCATCGCCGTTGCTATAACGTTCCTCCTGCATCGCGTGACTGATGATCAAGTAAAAGCCACCGTGGCCAAAAGAAGCATCTGCCTGCTCTCGTCACACGACTAGTCAGCTAATTAAGCATACCTTGGGCTCCAGTTACCCAAATAGTAGGCTACTAACCTTACATTATATACCCAGTAACCTACTCTTCATGTAGCCGGAGCCCTAGGAATATACATCATAGTCATGTCTACCCATAACCGTTTGGGCGCCAGAGGTGCCCTGAGCCAACATCCCCAAAACCCTTAGAACCTGAAGCCCCCAGCACTACAACTCTAAACACTACCCTAAGGCCCCAAAGTAATTACTTTTTGGGGTTCGTATATAGAATCCTATAGGGTAATCCCAAAAAGGAACTACGTTGGGGCCTATGGGTAAAGACCCTAAACCCCTCAAAACCTAAAACCTATATCCTTACTTACTAAGTCGCCTAAGGAACCCTAAACCCCTCAAAACCTAAAACCTATATCCTTACTTACTAAGTCGCCTAAGGAACTATAAAAAAACTAGGTCCTTAACACCAAGATCCTGAACCCCTAGCCTAGCCCAGCAAATGCAGTCCCGGCGCCCGATGCCGGCATTGCGAGTGCCAGTTCCGTCACCTCGAGAGGCTGCCTAGAGACTCCAATATCCCTTAATTAAGGAATATACCTTAAAAACTTATAAGGGATCCTACCATAATTTACGGAATATTCCTTAATTAAGGAATATTGGAGTCTCTGGCTGGCAACTTTGGAGTTCGACTTTGTGGCTTTAGGCTCCCACTTACAGTAATGACTTTGTAGAAATCATGAAATATGCTTTTTAAAAGTGTATAACCCCTAGATGTTGCGAAATCATGAAATATGTTCATTTTTAAACGAGAGTACAACATAACACGGTTTAGCACAACAACGCATACCATCATGATGCTCAGGACCCTTGACAGGAGGGCGCCGAAGGGCTGTAGGGCCCTAGGACGGTCTTACCGAGGTATAGGCTTTCGGGTTTAGGGGTTTAGTGTTTAGGGTTTAGGGTTTAGGGTTTAGGGTTTAGGGTTTAGGGTTTGTGAAGCTTAGGGTATGAAGTTCCGGGTTACGGTGGGTACAAGTCCTAGCAGGTGCCCCCAAAGGTCCACGTACTCATGTTGTATATACTTGGGCATTAAAATACCTGTAGTACCTACATGAGGACTACTTTGAGGCCTCAGTCTATACTACATCGGTAAATGCATTCCATACAACCCTACAGCATATTCCATCAAACCCTGTATAGCCCTTAGAGTAACCTCATGCAGAAACCCATAAAGGGTCCCTACATGGGCACATGGACCTTTACCCTAAGGGTCCATGTACCCAAATAGCATATTATACCTTGGCCATGAAGCAGTCCCTATACAGGTACTTTGGGGCCAACGTGTCTACTATTCGGGTACAATTAAAACTACTATTACTACCATTCTTCCATTCCCTACTAACCAAAGGTAAGATAAGAGCTGCACATGCCCAGGCAAGCTCTGTATTGAGCGCCACGCAGGGAATCTGGCCCAGGTTGCCCTGGGCGTTCATGCTTTGCTTCTTGCTGCTCGTACTGACAAGAATATGAATAGCTAGTAGTCGCGAGGATACTAGTATTTACTATTCATATTAATATTGGCTTTCGTATGCTTGTTTGTACGACTGTTATTGTGATTCTTATTATTGTTGATAGTATGATTGCTAGTATTGCAACTAGTATTTCTACTGACAGCGCTAAAGCCGTAGCCTGTTCACACACACCTGACAGGGAGTCGGCCGCAGTCCAACCTGTCGAAACCTTTCAGGGAGATGTGGCCACAGAGTGCAGGCCAAGGGCACTGCAGCCTGGTCCCTTAACACCGAGAACTCCCTGAACCTCTCATCCCTAAACCCCTAAGCCCTAACCCAAAGAGTCCATGTACCCAGATACTTTCGCCCCAAAGTACTTATATATGCACTACTTGAAGGCCAAAGTATATGCTGTTTGGGTACATGGACCCTCGGGGTAAATCCAAAGCCCCTGAGCCCCAAACCCCTGGCCTTCAACAACAATCCACTCGGAGGAGCAGGGGACTTAGTAAGTAGGTTATAAGTAGGGTTATAATTGGGGTAACTCCATTTAGGGTACTTATAACTCTACTTATAACCCCACTCTTAAATCCTAAACCCCATAGATCCCTTTAAGGAGCCCTTTAAGAGCCCTTACTAAGTCCCCTGCCCCTCCAAGTAGGTCGGACGTTCGAGTTTCTGCTCTGGGGTCTGATAGACTTGTCTGTGGCAGTTGATGACACCGTGATGTAGGGGCTTTAATAACTAAAATAAAGTCTTGCGGCATAAGATAGTATAAATATAATCATAAGGAGCCCCCAGGAATACTATCGGAAATTATTCAGGCTCCTATAGCAGTGGGAAGCAGCTAGGACCACCCACCCTTCAGAAAGCAGGCGGAACAGCGAAAATGCTGTGGTGCGCCTTGGTCGCGAGGAGGGTATAGACTTTGTCCTGTGCTGTCCACAACTCAGAATTAGGATCATGCCCGGGCTATATTGAACTCATCCCTCTCATAGTCCTGTATGGCGGATGTTCGGGCGCGGCGGGGTTAGAAAGGTACACAATCCCTGCTGCTGATTTACAGTAGAAGCCTAAAAGTTGGAAACCCAATAGCCTCAACCCTTAAGAGTAATGTATAGGGGATCCCAGCACTATTTGGTCTTAATCCGGTATCCAACTTTATGGGGTTTACTGTATTGCCAATGGCGTGAAGCGCCGGCGGTCATCGCACTGGTCGCACAAAGATTTTCCTTTGGTACAAGACAATATCAAGAACCGATACAAACCGACTACAATAAAACTCCCAAAATCAGAGCACAGTGATGATACTCTAGGGGCCTTATAATAATTAGAATAGGCTTTTGGGGCCCACTATACTATAATTATAAGAAGAAACCCCCAAAATAGTATTGTTAATTATTTAAGGCCCCTATAATAGCTCCAGCAAGCGTGACAACAGTTTTGCAGAGAAAGCGCGCTGCCAGCTCTAGCTTCGATCAAGTTGCCATATGGGAGTTTCCGAAAGTTACGGTACCCCACTTCCATATAGTAGAAGCCAGAAAGTTGGAACATGGGTTTAGGAGGATTAGTGCTAGGATCCCTTCTACTTTACCTTAGGAGCACGAGGATAATCATGTTCCAACTTTCTGGCTTCTACTATATGACTAACATCATGGGATGTGATGTCCCGACGCTGCACCCAAAGACCATGGGACCCGCAAAGTTCTGAGATGATCACCATATGAATCCTGCAGTCGATCACCATATGTATGTGGTCCTAAAGGGACCTCCAGAAAGTTGGAATATGGATTAATGGTAGGATCCCCTACTTACCTTAAAGGGGGTTACGATAATGATATTCCAACTTTCTGGCTTCTACTGTACAGTCTTAGCTGTCATCATGGCCAGGTCCAATGTTCTCATCAGTATGACTGAACCTCCACACACCGCATCGGCAGGATGCACCGTAATTACACATATAGGTATGCACATGCGCTCACAGGCACTGTACATGCAGCTGTATACATATATGTGTATATATATATATATGTATATGTATATATATATATATATATATATATATATATTATTTATGTATGTATACATACATGCATCCTTGTATATGCTTTAGCAGGTATGTATATATGTATATAAGCACGTGCATGTATGCATGTGTGTATAGGTATGTATACAAAATTCTACTTATAAGTTCATATGCTCCAGTTCACTCCTAGTCCTGATACCCCGAAAACCACCGAGCCGTTCAACAGAGAGGAACTGCAAAACGCTTACTGAACCTTGAAGGCCGTAAAAGTGAATCCTAAAGCACGAAGCACTGTCCAAGAGATGCTGGATGTGAGGCGCAGCTTGTGGGAAGCGATCAACCCACGCCTTTTGAAATCTGGCGTTGGAGGTTGATGGAGTCTATCGGCTTCTGTAAACCTTCGTTGAAGGCTTGTGTTCTTGTAATCGCATTAATAGAACAGTGGGTTGGGGTATATGACAATATAGATGTAAAAAGGTCGCAAGGAGATGGTACGGCTACCTATTCAGCTCCATGCAGTACTGAACTGCTCCGGCTATCAGGAGCTATGTAAGGCTACTACAGTTTTGGCCCTTATGGAAAAATGTTTTTGACATGAAAGTCAGCATGGCTGCACAGAGTTTCTGTGCCTCTGAAGTCTCTATACCCTTACCCCAGATAAAACCTCTATGTCGGGGTTTAGGCCTGGGCTTAACATGGAGTCTTGACACTCACCTTGACAAGTTCTATCTTCTCGGTCCTTCTCGGTTGGCTTTGCTACTGAAATAAACTGAGATCATGTCTGGCAAGTAGATTTCAAGATTGAGGCTTCCAACTAGGTATGCGGCTTCGCTCGTGTGGGGGGTTCTTCAGGAATCTGTGGGAATTCGCATGCTTTCGGGTTCTTGCTTTCCTCGCTGGGACTGGGACAAGTCCAAACCCCAGTTGGGTGTAGTTAATTTTGGGTACGGCCAATGCTCCGGGTGTTCTGCACCTAACAGATCCAAAAAGCAACAAAATCCCTGAACCCTAAATGCTAAACCCTAAGCCCTAAATACATCCTAAACCCTAAGCCCAAAATCATGCATGTGTCCTCGGTTACAAGGCTATATACATACGTATTTCCAGAACCCGGAAGGTTCCTTCGCTGAGTTCCGGGCGCGTGCGGAAAGAAAGGTATCTCGGCCTTCCCACGGCCTCAGGCACGAACGGTACTGTAGGGGCCTTCATAATTGGAGTAGGGTTTTGGGGCACATTATACTCAAACCATAATAAGGAACCCCCAAAGTGGTATAGGTAATTATTTAGGCTTCTACTTAGTAGGGCTTTGGGGCTTAAGGCTTTGATGGGCTTTTGGCGGAAATGACAGGGGCTTAAATGAATCTTGTCGGGTTTGATGACCCTGGCCCTGGTAAGATTCCATAGGCCTATAATGAAACGGCCTTAAGGTTTACCTAAACCCTGCACCCTAAACTGAGGGTTTTTGGGTCGGGTCTCTTCTCAAGCTGCACTTCCTTGCACCTGCTGCCGTCTCAGACGGCATGAAGAAACTTCGAGATAAATCAGGTTCTCAAAGACTCCACAGTCTCAGAAATTGCAGCAAGAATCCTTCTGTAGTATAGGGGCCTTGCTAATTCGAACAGGGTTTTGGGCTCCTTTCTAATATAAGTATAAAAAGGAACCCCAAAAGAGTCTTGGTAATTATGCAGCCTATAGTGTTTGAACCCAATGAAACCCCGGCACAGTAAGCCTTGCAACCACAACCGTAAGCTCAAAATCCTCAGCGCTATCGCTATCTATCCATATTTCTATACATTTTTATATGTTCATACATATACATATATATATATATATATATATGCATATACATATACCTATACATATACATATACATATACGTATATGTATACATGTACATGTACATATACATATACATATACATATACATATACATATACATATATATATATATATATACATATATATATATATATATATATATATATATATATAGATATAGATATACATATACACACACACACACAAAACCCGCAACTCTAAACCCTAGCTGGGCCCCAAAAGTAGGTAAAGGAATAGCCCCAAATCCCCGAAACAAGCCACAACGGCTATCATTTTGCCTACTTTGGGTGACTAGGTAAGGCCCACAGTACCCGGGGCTTCGACAATCTGGAAAACCGGAGGTATGGGACAAACCTGGTACTTCGACAAAAAAGACGGGTTGTCAAAAACACCTCTTTTTCGAGCTCCTTGTCAACTCTTGCTTCCACTACTGTTGATGATATAAACCCTGCATCACCTATGATAAGGAATATGCCATATGTTCCCATACTTATAAGGGTAATGCAGGATTTATATCTGCAGCCGTATCTGAGGTGGATTCTGCATTGGTTCAAGGCTTCGCTTGACATTTGCGCCTAGAGGCGCCCTGTACATGCTTGGAGGGTCGGGGGACTTAGTAACTAGGGGCTCCTTTAAAGGGATTATAAGGGTTCCTTTAAAGGGCTCTATGGGGGTACTATAGGGTTTAGGGTCTAGGGTGGGGGGACTTAGTAAGTAGGTAGTAAGTAGACTTATAAGTACCCAAAAAGGGACCCTAATTGGGGGTATGGTACTTATAAGTCCTTAAAGTAACCAGTTACTAAGTCCCCCGACCCTCCAAGTGGGGAACCTTAAACGCGTCGCACCAGCGGCCGACCACGCAAACCCCCACTTCCACAGTTGTCGAGGGCTTGCTTGCGGCTTCTACGGTTACGCGACATGGAGTAGTTGTCTCCCTGTACAAATCAAGGGGTCCATACAGAAGTGATTCATTACACGGGCTTGTAGCTTCTATTGCACGGGTTGTATCTGCATGTGTGGCACGCGATTCCTCAGCGTACTCTCGACCTACTACCTAAACCCCCCCAAGTAGGTAAAAAAATGGCCCAATACCTTAGCTAGGCTGAAGGGCCTGTAAACAGGTTTTGTCTTGGATCTGTACGTATGCACCTGTGCGTGTGTACGTGCGTGTGCGTGCGTGTGTGCGTGCGTGTGTGCGTGTGTGTGCGCGCGTGCGCTTGCGTGCGAGCGCGCGTGCGCGTGCTGCGCCGCTTGCGCAGCGTGCGCTGCGTTGCGCTGTGCGCGTGTGCGCGCTTGCGCGTGGTGTGGGTGTGTGTGCGTGGGTGCGTGCGTGCGTGTTGCGTGTGCGTGCGTGCGTGCGTGCGTGCGTGCGTGCGTGCGTGCGTGCGTGGTGGTGAGTGCGTGCGGCGTGCGTGCGTGCGTGCGTGCGTGCGTGCGTGCGTGCGTGCGTGCGTGCGTGCGTGCGTGCGTGCGTGCGTGCGTGCGTGCGTGCGTGCGTGCGTGCGTGCGTGCGTGCGTGCGTGCGCGTGCGTGCGTGCGTGCGTGCGTGCGTGCGTGCGTGCGTGCGTGCGTGCGTGCGTGCGTGCGTGCGTGTGCGAGGCTACACGTCGTCGAGCTTCGCGTGCGTCAGGAGTTATAAGGTATAATTTCATAAGTTATAAGTTTTAAGTATGAGGCTATAGGCTTTAGGCTATAGGCTATAAGGCTATGTGGCAAGGACCTTTATGTACTATTTGACGGGTCTCTCTTTGTATAGTATTGAGTCTAAATTATTCAGCTAGGGCTCAGGGTTGAGGTGTCGTAGCTGCTCGGGCTCCTCGTCAGGTTTAAGATTGTGCAGCCCAAAGTCACCTGCAAGTTCTCCTATTCCTACTACCCTACTCCTGCTTTCTACCACTCTCACTCTCCAATTCGCGCCTTCCTATTCCCATTTGCCTAGTCCTACTCACTTACTCCCATTCTCATGCTCCTCCTTTCCTGTTTCAGTGATCTTTCATTCTTTATTTCCTATCCTCCACTCCTCACCCTCTTACGCCCTTACTCCTGCTCTTCTACTCCCACTCTCCCACTACTGCCACTCTCCGACTACTCTCGTACTCGTGGCTTCTTGCTCGTACTCTCCTGCTGCGACTCTTCTGTGCCTTTGCTTTGATTCGTATTCTCCCGACCCCTAGTCTCCTTCCTCTATTCGATTACTCGCCTTGCGTCTACTCCCCCTGCTCTCCTATTGCGACCATTCCATTCGTATTCTCTTACTGCTGCTGTCTTCCTGCTACTCTTCTTTTCCCTCCAAGGAGTAGGCATCGAGGTAGGGCAGTAGGAAATACAGTGGTGGGAATCGCGCAAAACTAGGAATAACTAACATGCGTGTAGGAGAGAGTACCAGGAATAGCGGTTAAAAATAGCCCTAAGAGAAGGTGCATGGAGGGCAAGGAATCGGAAACTAAATTGAGAGAGTAGGAATGGATATGAGGGAGTGGGAATAAGACAAAGAGAATGAGAGTAGAACGTGTTTGAAATAGGAGGATAGGGGGCGGAGAAAATAGGAGTGAGAATGTGCACAGTGAGTTTGACATTAGGAGTCGGAGGACAGGAATATGCGAACAAGAGACGAAGAGTTAGACTAGGAGAGGAGGAGCCACATATTAGGAGTAAGAGAGTAGGAAGGCAGGAGTAGAATTTAGCAGAAAAGGAGTAGAAGAGACGTACCAGAAGAATACGAATAAGAGAGTAGGAGCAAGATATGACATCTTACTATCCTGTTATGCTACTCTTCTAATCTCTTTATCTTGTACTCCTACTCACCTAACCCTATTCTCCGATTCTTGCAGTTACCTTCCTGCCCTGCCTAATTATGCCTAATTATTCTCCGACTATTTAAAAACTCTTTTGAAACCGTCTACTTACTACTGGTTGAAACATCATTTGCCTTACACTACTTTTGTCGTACCCCTGGTGTGGAATTCATCCTACTAATCGGCAGGAATAGAGGAATAGGAATAGGGAAGTACAGGTAATGGGGTGGGAACATGATGGGAATCGGAGTCCATCTCATACTTTGTTCAATCCCATCATGTCACTCCTACCTTCCTGCTTTTTGTTCTCTTACTCTCCTTCTCCTACCCTCTTGTTCCTTTTCATCTACTTTACCTTCCTGTTCTTCTTATTATCATACCGCTGCTCTCCTATTCCTGCTTTCCCACTCCTGCTCTCGGCCACTCTTAGTCTCCTATTCGTACCTTCCTATTCCCATGTTCACAGTCCTACTCTCCTACTTCCATGCTCATGCTTCTGCTGCCCTTTTACAGTTTCCAATCCCCCGGAGGTTTTTCAATTCCCTTCTTTCCTATTCTCCACCCCCCATTCTCCTGTTCTCCTCCTGTGCTACTCTTCTGCTGTCCTGTTCTCTTGCTTTCTGCCTACTCTCCTACTCCTGCTCCTCTAACAACACACTCTCCTCTCCCACTCTCTTACTTCTACTCTCTTACTCCTGGTTTCTTACTCGTTTTCTCCCGCTCCTACTCTTCTATTCCTTCGCTGTGATGTGATTCGTATTCTCCCTGCCCCTAGTCTCCTCTTTCCATTGGATTACTCTTCTATTCCTACTCTTTTCCCATTTGTTCTCCTACTCCTACTCTTCTTTTCCTCCCCTTCACGGAGTAGGCATCGAGGTAGGGCAGTAGGAATAACAACAGATGTAGAGATTGGGACAAGCCTAGGAATACCGTACCTGTAGGAACAAGATCAGAACAAAAGTAGCGGTAGAACATGGTAGAACCTTAGAAGTAGCGCTAAGCGGAGGTGTAGTGCGGGATGGGGGGTGGTAAGGAGCGGGAAACAAATTTAGAGAGAGTAGAAGTAGAAGAGTAGGCCAGGTAGTCTAGAAGTAGACATAAGAGAGCTGGAATAACAATAAGACAGTAGATATGGTGGTGGGAATTGGGAAAACTAGGAAGGCTCAAGATGTGTGTAGGGGAGAGTCAGGGTAAGAACAGGAATAGCGGTAGAAGTCGGCGTAAGAGGAGGTGCAGGGCGGGTAAGGAGTAGGACACTAAATTGAGCGAGTAGGAGTTAAAGAATAGAACAAGTAAGTAGTCTAGATTGGACATGAGGGAGTTGGAGTAAGACCAAGAGAATGGGAGTGGAACATTAAAAGTAGGAGGATAAGGGGGTGGAGGAAACAGGAGCTTGAGTAGCGGCATGGGACGGTAGGAGTCGGGGGATGGGAATGTATATGCAAATAAGAGACGGAGAGATAGTAACAGTTAGAGTAGGAGAGGAGGAGTCATACATTAGGAGTAGGAGAGGAGGAAGGCAGGAGTAGAAGTTGAATAGGAGAAGGAGAGTCGTAACAGGAGAAAGCGAATACAAGAGAAGGAGTAGCAGAATGACAGTGGGAGAACGGAAACGGAAAGGTAGGAGTAGAAGAGCAAGAATGCAAGAGCCTGTGCAAGAATCTGCTATTGCTATTCCTACTGTCCTGCTATGCAAATCTTCTAGTGCTTTTCCCGTACTCCTACTCACGTATCACGTATCCACCTATTCTTACACTTACCTTCCTACTCTGCCACTTCAATTCTCCTACTCTTACTCTTACTCTCTTGAAAATCAATACAACTCATTGAAAATCATTTCCCTTTCATTGCTTTGTTTTCCCACCCCCAGGGTCGAATCCATCCTACTCCCTACTCCCAAACATGCATCGCCCATTCTCTCCTGCCCATGGCCCTACGCCTATTCTCCTATGGAGAAGAGAGTATTCCCATATTCCTATTCAAAGTCTCTTGTGGTTTTCTCCCGATCCTACTCAATCTATTTGAAAGGGCCCTTTACATTTTTAGAAGGCCCTTTAAAATTTGAAGAGGCCTTCAAATTCCTTAAGATTAAATTGTTCCGGGGTCAGGCACGGCCCATTTAAAATTTTAACAACCCTTAAAATCCTTAAAATTTTGAAAGCCCTGTGTCTGGCTTTCAAAATGTGAGAGAATTTAAGGAGGCCTTTAAAAATTGAAAGAGCCTTTTAAATTTTTAAAGGGCCTTTTAAATTTTTAAAGGGCCTTTTGAAAATTTTAAAAGCACCCTTACATTCCTGAAATTATTGAAGGCCAGACACAGTGCGTTCAAAATTTTAAGGATTTTAGGGATTTCTAAAAATTTTAAATGGGCCGCGCCTCGCCCCAATACAATTTAGTTTCTTTCAAAATTACAAGGAGTTTTAGGAATTTGAAAGAGTCTAAGGAGCCTTTTACAATTTTAAAGGGCCGTTTAAAATTTTAAAGGGCCGTTTAAAATTTTAAAGGGCCGTTTAAAATTTGAAAGGGCCGTTTAAAATTTGAAAGGGCCCTTTACATTTTTAGAGGGCCTTTTAAAATTTGAAGAGGCCTTCAAATTCCTTAAGATTAAATTGTTCTGGGGCCAGGCACGGCCCATTTAAAGTTTAAAAAATCCTTAAAATCCTTAAAATTTTGAAAGCCCTGTGTCTGGCTTTCAAAGCGTGAGAGAATTTAAGGAGGCCTTTAAAAATTGAAAGAGCCTTTTAAATTTTTAAAGGGCCTTTTAATTTTTTAAAGGGCGTTTTGAAAATTTTAAAAGCACCCTTACATTCCTGAAATTTTTGAAGGCCAGACACAGTGCGTTCAAAATTTTAAGAATTTTAGGGATTTCTAAAAATTTTAAATGGGCCGCGCCTCGCCCCAATACAATTTAGTTTCTTTCAAAATTATAAGGAGTTTTAGGAATTTGAAAGAGTCTAAGGAGCCTTTTACAATTTTAAAGGGCCGTTTAAAATTTTAAAGGGCCGTTTAAAATTTTAGAGGGCCGTTTAAAATTTGAAAGGGCCGTTTAAAATTTGAAAGGGCCCTTTACATTTTTAGAAGGCCCTTTAAAATTTGAAGAGGCCTTCAAATTCCTTAAAATTAAATTGTTCTGGGGCCAGGCACGGCCCATTTAAAATTTTAACAATCCTTAAAATCCTTAAAATTTTGAAAGCCCTGTGTCTGGCTTTCAAAATTTGAAAGAATTTAACGAGGCCTTTAAAAATTGAAAGGGCCTTTTAAATTTTAAAAGGGCCTTTTAAATTCTTATAGGGCCTTTTAAAATTTTAAAAGCACCCTGAAATTCTTTAAAATTTTGAGAGCCAGACACAGTGCGTTCAAAATTTTAAGGATTTTAAGGATTTTTAAAAATTTAAATGGGCCGCGCCTCGCCCCAAAATAATTTAGTCTCTTTCAAAATTTTAGGGATTTTCAAGAAATTGAAACAATCTAGGGGGCCTTTTAAAATTTTAAAGGGCCGTTTAAAACTTTAAAGGGCCGTTGAAAAAAATTAAAGGGCCCTTTAAGATTTTAGAAGGCCCTTTAAAATTCTAAAAGGCCCTTTAAAATTTTAGACGGCCCTTTAAAATTTGAAGAGGCCTTCAAATTCCTTAAAATTAAATTGTTCTGGGGCCAGGCACGGCCCATTTAAATTCTTAAAATCCTTAAAATCCTTAAAATTTTGAAAGCCCTGTGTCTGGCTTTCAAAATTTGAAAGAATTTAACGAGGCCTTTAAAATTTTAAAGGGCCTTTTAAATTTTAAAAGGGCCTTTTAAATTTTTAAAGGGCCTTTTAAAATTTTAAAAGCACCCTGAAATTCTTTAAAATTTTGAAAGCCAGACACAGGGCTTTCAAAATTTTAAGGGTTTTAGGGATTTTTAAAAATATAAATGGGCCGCGCCTCGCCCCAAAATAATTTAGTCTCTTTCAAAATTTCAGGGATTTTCAAGAATTTGAAATAATCTAGGGGGCCTTTTAAAATTCTAAAGGGCCGTTTAAAATTTTAAAGGGCCGTTGAAAAAAATTAAGGGCCCTTTAAGATTTTAGAAGGCCCTTTAAAATTCTAAAAGGCCCTTTAAAATTTTAGACGGCCCTTTAAAATTTGAAGAGGCCTTCAAATTCCTTAAATTAAATTGTTCTGGGGCCAGGCACGGCCCATTTAAATTCTTAAAAATCCTTAAAATCCTTACAATTTTGAAAGCCCTGTGTCTGGCTTTCAAAATTTGAAAGAATTTAACGAGGCCTTTCAAAATTGAAAGGGCCTTTTAAATTTTAAAAGGGCCTTTTAAATTCTTATAGGGCCTTTTAAAAGTTTAAAAGCACCCTGAAATTCTTTAAAATTTTGAGAGCCAGACACAGTGCGTTCAAAATTTTAAGGATTTTAAGGATGTTTAAAATTTTAAATGGGCCGTGCCTGGCCCCAATATAATTTCGTTTCTTTCAAAATTATAGGGAGTTTTAGGAATTTGAAAGAGTCTAAGGAGCTTTTTAACATTTTAAAGGGCCGTTTAAAATTTTAAAGGGCCGTCTAAAATTTTAAAGGGCCATTTAAAATTTGAAAGGGCCGTTTAAAATTTGCAAGGGCCGTTTAATTATTTAAAAGGCGTAAGAAATTATTGGAAGGGAAACAGACCCGTCAAATATTACATAAAGGTCCTACGTACATAAGGCTATAGGCTATAGGCTATAGGCTATAAGCTAACTAACCTGTTAGGGCGGCTTAGGCTTCGACTTCTCGATTTGTGCATGTCATCCGGTATCGTTCCAATTTTATTGATGACTCCGAAGGGAATCCAAGGGTTGGTCCTTTAGTAGCTTTAGGCTTTAGGATGCTTTAGGCTTTCGATCTAAGTTTTGATTTAAGTTTATAAGGGTCCGAGGCTTAAACATCGTATTGATATTGCATCAGTATTGGTATAAGTATTCGTATTAGTATCAGTATTAGTATTAGTCGTATTGATTCTTGAGTGTTAACTCTTAACCCGACCGACCCCAACGCCCGAAGCAGTGAAACCGTAACATGACAACCGTACATACCTAAGCTAAGCCGCCTAAGCCTGAGCCCAAACCCGCCAACACCTCAAAGCCCCACACCTTCCACATTTTCAAAATCCGTGTTGTGGAGCTGTGCAGTTACACCTCCGGTTTGCCGACGGCCCAGACTTCTCTTGTCGGGGGGTTTAAGACTTGGGAGGTTCAGGGTTAAGTAATAAGTAATAGTAACAATAAGTAACCAGTAATCAGTATTTAAGTTATTATAGTTTATAGAGTTATAGTGTCATAGTCTAAGTCATAGCTATACTTCAGTTAAAGACAAGAGTTCTAGACTACAGACTATAGACTTCTTGCAGAGGTTAGAGACGTTAACTTATAGACATGATGTAGACTTCACAGTCGTTAAGGGCTTGGAGATTGGCTTGAGGATTGGGCGTGTGGTTTAGGATTAACATTATATCAATTATATTATTATCTCTTGTAGAACCACAATAGTTTCAAGGTTGTGTCGTTTAATGTATACTGTGCACTCTGTCATGTTGCCCTGGACTCTTAACTTTAGATCTCAGACTCTTCGCCATACATACCTGTCACACTGTGTGCCATGTATACTCTTTATACTGTACACTCTACACTGTAGAGATTTTTACTAGCAAAAACACGTATAGCTTACAATTGTTTGTATTGCAGCATACAATTAGATGCACACATGCAACACATGTACAAAAGAGTACGTACACACACGCGCACACGCACGCACACGCACGCACACCCGCACGTACACGCACGTACACCCGTACGCGCGCAGGAATAGCCAGGATATAGCCAGGATTCCTGGCTATATCCTGGCTATTCCTGCGCGTACGGGTGTACGTGCGTGTGCGTGCGTGTGTACGTATACACATGCGCGTGCATGTACGCACACCCGTACGTACACGCACGTACATGTACGCACACACGCACGCACACCCGCACGTACACGCACGTACACCCGTACGCGCAGGAATAGCCAGGATATAGCCAGGATTCCTGGCTATATCCTGGCTATTCCTGCGCGTACGGGTGTACGTGCGTGTGCGTGCGTGTGTACGTACACATGCGCGTGCATGTACGCACACCCGTACGTACACGCACGTACATGTACGCACACACGCACGCACACCCGCACGTACACTCACGTACACCCGTACGCGCAGGAATAGCCAGGATATAGCCAGGATTCCTGGCTATATCCTGGCTATTCCTGCGCGTACGGGTGTACGTGCGTGTGCGTGCGTGTGTACGTACACATGCGCGTGCATGTACGCACACCCGTACGTACACGCACGTACATGTACGCACACACGCACGCACACCCGCACGTACACGCACGTACACCCGTACGCGCAGGAATAGCCAGGATATAGCCAGGATTCCTGGCTATATCCTGGCTATTCCTGCGCGTACGGGTGTACGTGCGTGTGCGTGCGTGTGTACGTACACATGCGCGTGCATGTACGCACACCCGTACGTACACGCACGTACATGTACGCACACACGCACGCACACCCGCACGTACACGCACGTACACCCGTACGCGCAGGAATAGCCAGGATATAGCCAGGATTCCTGGCTATATCCTGGCTATTCCTGCGCGTACGGGTGTACGTGCGTGTGCGTGCGTGTGTACGTACACATGCGCGTGCATGTACGCACACCCGTACGTACACGCACGTACATGTACGCACACACGCACGCACACCCGCACGTACACGCACGTACACCCGTACGCGCAGGAATAGCCAGGATATAGCCAGGATTCCTGGCTATATCCTGGCTATTCCTGCGCGTACGGGTGTACGTGCGTGTGCGTGCGTGTGTACGTACACATGCGCGTGCATGTACGCACACCCGTACGTACACGCACGTACATGTACGCACACACGCACGCACACCCGCACGTACACGCACGTACACCCGTACGCGCAGGAATAGCCAGGATATAGCCAGGATTCCTGGCTATATCCTGGCTATTCCTGCGCGTACGGGTGTACCTGCGTGTGCGTGCGTGTGTACGTATACACATGCGCGTGCATGTACGCACACCCGTACGTACACGCACGTACATGTACGCACACACGCACGCACACCAGCACGTACACGCACGTACACCCGTACGCGCAGGAATAGCCAGGATATAGCCAGGATTCCTGGCTATATCCTGGCTATTCCTGCGCGTACCTGTGTACGTGCGTGTGCGTGCGTGTGTACGTACACATGCGCGTGCATGTACGCACACCCGTACGTACACGCACGTACATGTACGCACACCCGCACGCACACCCGCACGTACACCCGTACGCGCAGGAATAGCCAGGATATATAGCCAGGATTCCTGGCTATATCCTGGCTATTCCTGCGCGTACGGGTGTACGTGCGTGTGCGTGCGTGTAATTGATATAATGTTAATCCTAAACCACACGCCCAATCCTCAAGCCAATCTCCAAGCCCTTAACGACTGTGAAGTCTACATCATGTCTATAAGTTAACGTCTCTAACCTCTGCAAGAAGTCTATAGTCTGTAGTCTAGAACTCTTGTCTTTAACTGAAGTATAGCTATGACTTAGACTATGACACTATAACTCTATAAACTATAATAACTTAAATACTGATTACTGGTTACTTATTGTTACTATTACTTATTACTTAACCCTGAACGTCCCAAGTCTTAAACCCCCCGACAAGAGAAGTCTGGGCCGTCGGCAAACCGGAGGTGTAACTGCACAGCTCCACAACACGGATTTTGAAAATGTCGAAGGTGTGGGGCTTTGAGGTGTTGGCGGGTTTGGGCTCAGGCTTAGGCGGCTTAGCTTAGGTATGTACGGTTGTCATGTTACGGTTTCACTGCTTCGGGCGTTGGGGTCGGTCGGGTTAAGAGTTAACACTCAAGAATCAATACGACTAATACTAATACTGATACTAATACGAATACTTATACCAATACTGATTCAATATCAATACGATGTTTAAGCCTCGGACCCTTATAAACTTAAATCAAAACTTAGATCGAAAGCCTAAAGCATCCTAAAGCCTAAAGCTACTAAAGGATCAACCCTTGGATTCCCTTCGGAGTCATCAATAAAATTGGAACGATACCGGATGACATGCACAAATCGAGAAGTCGAAGCCTAAGCCGCCCTAACAGGTTAGTTAGCTTATAGCCTATAGCCTATAGCCTTATGTGGCAAGGACCTTTATGTACTATTTGACGGGTCTCTCTTTGTATAGTATTGAGTCTAAGTTATTCAGCTAGGGCTCAGGGTTGAGGTGTCGTAGCTGCTCGGGCTCCTCGTCAGGTTTAAGATTGTGCAGCCCAAAGTCACCTGCAAGTTCTCCTATTCCTACTACCCTACTCCTGCTTTCTACCACTCTCACTCTCCAATTCGCGCCTTTCTATTCCCATTTGCCTAGTCCTACTCACTTACTCCCATTCTCATGCTCCTCCTTTCCTGTTTCAGTGATCTTTCATTCTTTATTTCCTATCCTCCACTCCTCACCCTCTTACGCCCTTACTCCTGCTCTTCTACTCCCACTCTCCCACTACTGCCACTCTCCGACTACTCTCGTACTCGTGGCTTCTTGCTCGTACTCTCCTGCTGCGACTCTTCTGTGCCTTTGCTTTGATTCGTATTCTCCCGACCCCTAGTCTCCTTCCTCTATTCGATTACTCACCTTGCGTCTACTCCCCCTGCTCTCCTATTGCGACCATTCCATTCGTATTCTCTTACTGCTGCTGTCTTCCTGCTACTCTTCTTTTCCCTCCAAGGAGTAGGCATCGAGGTAGGGCAGTAGGAAATACAGTGGTGGGAATCGCGCACAACTAGGAATAACTAACATGCGTGTAGGAGAGAGTACCAGGAATAGCGGTTAGAAATAGCCCTAAGAGAAGGTGCATGGAGGGCAAGGAATCGGAAACTAAATTGAGAGAGTAGGAATGGATATGAGGGAGTGGGAATAAGACAAAGAGAATGAGAGTAGAACGTGTTTGAAATAGGAGGATAGGGGGCGGAGAAAATAGGAGTGAGAATGTGCACAGTGAGTTTGACATTAGGAGTCGGAGGACAGGAATATGCGAACAAGAGACGAAGAGTTTGACTAGGAGAGGAGGGGCCACATATTAGGAGTAAGAGAGTAGGAAGGCAGGAGTAGAATTTAGCAGAAAAGGAGTAGAAGAGACGTACCAGAAGAATACGAATAAGAGAGTAGGAGCAAGATATGACATCTTACTATCCTGTTATGCTACTCTTCTAATCTCTTTATCGTGTACTCCTACTCACCTAACCCTGTTCTCCGATTCTTGCAGTTACCTTCCTGCCCTGCCTAATTATTCTCCGACTATTTATAAAACTTTTTCCAAACCGTCTACTTACTACTGGTTGAAAGACCATTTGCCTTACACTACTTTTGTCGTACCCCTGGTGTGGAATTCATCCTACTAATCGGCAGGAATAGAGGAATAGGAATAGGGAAGTACAGGTAATGGGGTGGGAATATGATGGGAGTCGGAGTCCATCTCATACTTTGTTCAATCCCATCATGTCACTCCTACCTTCCTGCATTTTGTTCTCTTACTCTCCTACTCCTACCCTCTTGTTCCTTTTCATCTACTTTACCTTCCTGTTCTTCTTATTATCATACCGCTGCTCTCCTATTCCTGCTTTCCCACTCCTGCTCTCGGCCACTCTTAGTCTCCTATTCGTACCTTCCTATTCCCATGTTCACAGTCCTACTCTCCTACTTCCATGCTCATGCTTCTGCTGCCCTTTTACAGTTTCCAATCCCCCGGAGGTTTTTCAATTCCCTTCTTTCCTATTCTCCACCCCCCATTCTCCTGTTCTCCTCCTGTGCTACTCTTCTGCTGTCCTTTTCTCTTGCTTTCTGCCTACTCTCCTACTCCTGCTCCTCTAACAACACACTCTCCTCTCCCACTCTCTTACTTCTACTCTCTTACTCCTGGTTTCTTACTCGTTTTCTCCCGCTCCTACTCTTCTATTCCTTCGCTGTGATGTGATTCGTATTCTCCCTCCCCCTAGTCTCCTCTTTCCATTGGGTTACTCTTCTATTCCTACCTACTCTTTTCCCATTTGTTCTCCTACTCCTACTCTTCTTTTCCTCCCCTTCACGGAGTAGGCATCGAGGTAGGGCAGTAGGAGTAACAACAGATGTAGAGACTGGGACAAGCCTAGGAATACCGTACCTGTAGGAACAAGATCAGAACAAAAGTAGCGGTAGAACATGGTAGAACCTTAGAAGTAGCGCTAAGCGGAGGTGTAGTGCGGGATGGGGGGTGGTAAGGAGCGGGAAACAAATTTAGAGAGAGTAGAAGTAGAAGAGTAGGACAGGTAGTCTAGAAGTAGACATAAGAGAGCTGGAATAACAATAAGACAGTAGATATGGTGGTGGGAATTGGGAAAACTAGGAAGGCTCAAGATGTGTGTAGGGGAGAGTCAGGGTAAGAACAGGAATAGCGGTAGAAGTCGGCGTAAGAGGAGGTGCAGGGCGGGTAAGGAGTAGGACACTAAATTGAGCGAGTAGGAGTTAAAGAATAGAACAAGTAAGTAGTCTAGATTGGACATGAGGGAGTTGGAGTAAGACCAAGAGAATGGGAGTGGAACATTAAAAGTAGGAGGATAAGGGGGTGGAGGAAACAGGAGCTTGAGTAGCGGCATGGGACGGTAGGAGTCGGGGGATGGGAATGTATATGCAAATAAGAGACGGAGAGAGATAGTAACAGTTAGAGTAGGAGAGGAGGAGTCATACATTAGGAGTAGGAGAGGAGGAAGGCAGGAGTAGAAGTTGAATAGGAGAAGGAGAGTCGTAACAGGAGAAAGCGAATACAAGAGAAGGAGTAGCAGAATGACAGTGGGAGAACGGAAACGGAAAGGTAGGAGTAGAAGAGCAAGAATGCAAGAGCCTGTGCAAGAATCTGCTATTGCTATTCCTACTGTCCTGCTATGCAAATCTTCTAGTGCTTTTCCCGTACTCCTACTCACGTATCACGTATCCACCTATTCTTACACTTACCTTCCTACTCTGCCACTTCAATTCTCCTACTCTTACTCTTACTCTCTTGAAAATCAATACAACTCATTGAAAATCATTTCCCTTTCATTGCTTTGTTTTCCCACCCTCAGGGTCAAATCCATCCTACTCCCTACTCCCAAACATGCATCGCCCATTCTCTCCTGCCCATGGCCCTACGCCTATTCTCCTATGGAGAAGAGAGTATTCCCATATTCCTATTCAAAGTCTCTTGTGGTTTTCTCCCGATCCTACTCTTCGAAATCTATTTGAAAGGGCCCTTTACATTTTTAGAAGGCCCTTTAAAATTTGAAGAGGCCTTCAAATTCCTTAAAATTAAATTGTTCCGGGGTCAGGCACGGCCCATTTAAAATATTAAAAATCCTTAAAATCCTTAAAATGTTGAAAGCCCTGTGTCTGGCTTTCAAAATGTGAGAGAATTTAAGGAGGCCTTTAAAATTTGAAAGAGCCTTTTAAATCTTTAAAGGGCCTTCTAAATTTTTAAAGGGCCTTTTGAAAATTTTAAAAGCACCCTTACATTCCTGAAATTTTTGAAGGCCAGACACAGTGCGTTCAAAAGTTTAAGGATTTTAGGGATTTCTAAAAATTTTAAATGGGCCGCGCCTCGCCCCAATATAATTTAGTTTCTTTCAAAATTATAAGGAGTTTTAGGAATTTGAAAGAGTCTAAAGAGCCTTTTACAATTTTAAAGGGCCGTTTAAAAATTTAAAGGGCCGTTTAAAATTTTAAAGGGCCTTTTAAAATTTGAAAGGGCCGTTTAAAAATTGAAAGGGCCCTTTACATTTTTAGAAGGCCCTTTAAAATTTGAAGAGGCCCTCAAATTCCTTAAAATTAAATTGTTCTGGGGCCAGGCACGGCCCATTTAAAATTTTAAAAATCCTTAAAATCCTTAAAATTTTGAAAGCCCTGTGTCTGGCTTTCAAAATGTGAGAGAATTTAACGAGGCCTTTCAAAGTTGAAAGAGCCTTTTAAATTTTTAAAGGGCCTTTTAAATTTTTAAAGGGCCTTTTGAAAATTTTAAAAGCACCCTTACATTCCTGAAATTTTTGAAGGCCAGACACAGTGCGTTCAAAATTTTAAGGATTTTAGGGATTTCTAAAAATTTTAAATGGGCCGCGCCTCGCCCCAATATAATTTAGTTTCTTTCAAAAATATAAGGAGTTTTAGGAATTTGAAAGAGTCTAAGGAGCCTTTTACAATTTTAAAGGGCCGTTTAAAATTTTAAAGGGCCGTTTAAAATTTTAAAGGGCCGTTTAAAATTTGAAAGGGCCCTTTACATTTTTAGAAGGCCCTTTAAAATTTGAAGAGGCCTTCAAATTCCTTAAAATTAAATTGTTCTGGGGCCAGGCACGGCCCATTTAAAATTTTAAAAATCCTTGAAATCCTTAAAATTTTGAAAGCCCTGTGTCTGGCTTTCAAAATGTGAGAGAATTTAACGAGGCCTTTCAAATTTGAAAGGGCCTTTTAAATTTTGAAAGGGCCTTTTAAATTCTTATAGGGCCTTTTAAAATTTTAAAAGCACCCTGAAATTGTTTAAAATTTTGAGAGCCAGACACAGGACTTTCAAAATTTTAAGGATTTTAAGGAGTTTTAAAAATTTAAATGGGCCGCGCCTCGCCCCAAAATAATTTAGTCTCTTTCAAAATTTTAGGGATTTTCAAGAATTTGAAATAATCTAGGGGGCCTTTTAAAATTTTAAAGGGCCGTTTAAAATTTTAAAGGGCCGTTGAAAAAATTAAAGGGCCCTTTAAGATTTTAGAAGGCCCTTTAAAATTCTAAAAGGCCCTTTAAAATTTTAGACGGCCCTTTAAAATTTGAAGAGGCCTTCAAATTCCTTAAATTAAATTGTTCTGGGGCCAGGCACGGCCCATTTAAAATTTTAAAAATCCTTGAAATCCTTAAAATGTTGAAAGCCCTGTGTCTGGCTTTCAAAATTTGAAAGATTTTAAGGAGGCCTTTCAAATTTGAAAGGGCCTTTTAAATTTTAAAAGGGCCTTTTAAATTCTTATAGGGCCTTTTAAAATTTTAAAAGCACCCTGAAATTCCTTTAAAATTTTGAAAGCCAGACACAGGGCTTTCAACATTTTAAGGATTTTAAGGATGTTTAAAATTTCAAACGGGCCGTGCCTGGCCCCAATATAATTTAGTTTCTTTCAAATTTATAAGGAGTTTTAGGAATTTGAAAGAGTCTAAGGAGCCTTTTAACATTTTAAGGGCCGTTTAAAATTTTAAAGGGCCGTTTAATATTTTAAAGGGCCATTTAAAATTTGAAAGGGCCGTTTAAAATTTGAAAAGGCCGTTTAATTATTTAAAAGGCGTAAGAAATTATTGGAAGGGAAACAGACCCGTCAAATAATACATAAAGGTCCTACGTACATAGCCTTATAGCCTATAGCCTAAAGCCTATAGCCTCATACTTAAAACTTAAAACTTATAACTTATTGAATTATACCTTATAACTCCTGACGCAGGCGAAGCTCGACGACGTGTACTTGCTGGCCTCGCACACGCACGCACGCACGCACGCACGCACACACGCACGCATGCACGCACGCACGCACGCACGCACGCACGCACGCACGCACGCGCACGCACGCACGCACGCCCGCGCACGCACGCCCGCGCACGCACGCCCGCTCACGTAACACGCCCTCGCACCACTCACTCGCAGTCCGCACGCACGCACACCGCCCGCACCGCACGCACTGCACGCACGCCCATACTGCTGGCCCGCACGCGCGCACAAGCGCGCGGACGGCGCACGCGTCGCGCACGCACCACCGTCTACGCACCCCCACCCCCGCACTCACCACGCACGCACCACGCACACACGCACGCACGCACTGCACTCCCGCTCCCGCACAAACCGCACATCACACCCGCAACGCGCCGCACCGCCCTCACTAGAATCTCGCACACAAAAAACGCGCTCAAAAAACACAAGAAGCTCAAAGCACACAACACAGACAGCAATCAGCGCACGCACTCACGCACTCACTCACGCCCGCACGCACGACAACTCACGCCCGCAACGCCCGCGCACTCACGCACTCACCTTCGCACGCACGCAACGCACTCACTCTCTCACGCCCACCACGCGCGCGCGCACGCACGCACGCACGCACGCACACACGCACGTCCACACGCACAACTACCACACGTACACCACGTGGCTACATCTACTTAAAACACACTTTACAGCCCCCTCAACTTAACTAACTAAAAAATGTTAAAGTGAATGAGATATCAACACCATTTAGATTAACTACTTGATTTAAATTATTTGTAAGTCTAAAATTCAAACGACGTAGTATTTTACCGCTTACATCAATATAATCAACGCTACTTAACTCATTGTCATTAATAACACCAAGATAAGGAACTGTTACATTAATCTTTTTAATGATACTTGAATTACCCGCTATAGTCATTTGATTGAAGTTACTAATTTCATTACATTGTAAATATAAGTTCTTGAAGGGGACTAAATCAATAAAATTAGTTATGTAAGGAACAACATTAGTATAAGCATCTTTTGCAGGTGTTAAATTACCCATTACGCGATTAATTGAACTTAAATTAATAATATCAACATCATCTAAAAACGATTCAACGAATGGTGCTACTTCTCCATCAGTTAAAACAATAAAAATAACAGTAGCATAATTAACAGCAATTCTAATTTTATTAGTTGTTGCATTATATCTCACTGTATATGTGTTAGGTCTATCAACTGTATCAAAATAGTTATTTAATTGTGTTTCTAATTCAGTTGTTAATTCAGATGCTGTATAATTACCTTCAGGAATTGGTATTTTACGATAAGAAACGCCAGCGATATTAGCAGGTGGTAATACTTGATGTCTAAAATATAAATTGTTATTCGTGTTGTTTATTGAATACCATGAGTGTGGAATACTCACTTCATGTATTTGACATAATACATTTTCCTCTAACTGCACTGTTTCAGGTAAGTCTATTATGAAATCCGATGAAGTTCCATTAACTTTATAAGTGCTATCAATATATACCTTTTTAAATTTCATCATTATTAATTAACATAGAAAATTAAATTATAAGTTTATTATATGTATAAACATAAAAGAAAAAACGAGGGAATATTATACGAAGCACCAAATACAAGGAATAAAATAACTGATGGAATTAGGGAAGAACTAGCAGGAACTGAAACATTTTTAACTGATACTCAAGGTTTAAGACTAGCTTATGAAAATCCAGAAGGAATTTATCAAAATGGTTCTATTTTATACATAGCAGGAACAAAAAGCGGTAGAGATGTATATGATGATTTAAAACTACCGTTGTATCAGACACAACAAACGAAAAGATACAAAGATGTTGATAAATTTATTAAAGATGGAACTATAGAGGTTGATGGTAAAAAACTTACAGGAATTACTGATATTATTAGCCATAGTCTAGGCTCAGCGGTAGGACAACAAATAAATAATGATTATGGAAATATTTTTAGAACTAGAAGTTATGGTTCACCTTTTGTTTCAAGTCAGAGACCGGAAGATACAGGCACAAATTTAAGAATAAGAAAAGCCGGCGACGTTGTTAGTATGTTTGATAAAGGTAGTATAACATTAAACAAAGGAACTTTAAACCCTTTACAAAATCATTCATATCAAGATATAGGTAACGTTCACAATAAAGCAGGTAATTTACCAGTAACAAAAGAAGAGTTTATGGAACAGTTTAACTGAAAGTTAAACTCTTGATAAAGTTTTAGAAATGTAATTAACAGTTTTAACCGAAAGTTAAAACTCTTGATTAAATCAGTTTCATTGATTTAACTAACAGTTTAATTAAAGTTTTCTAAATAATATTAATAATGTTTGGTAATAAATCTAGTAATTATGAAAAAATGGAAAAAACAAAGCCAGATAAAAAATTTAAGCAGAACAGTTATGAAGAGATACTAAAATTAGTTGATGAGGGCGGTGAAATGAAACTGAAAGAGACAATTAAGACGAATAAAGGAAAGAAAAATAATGAAAATAAAATTAAGTTTAATATATTTGATTAAATTTATTATAAAAATATTAATTATCTAGTCTTGAATATACAATTATGGAAACATTCAGCCCAGAAGATATTCTTATTGATAACTTAAGCTTTAAATTGAATAAAGGTAGTTCTTATATTACTGATAGAAGAAGTGTATCCTTCTTCCCTTCAACCTCTAACGTGTATAAACCGTCATCGGGGGCAAGAGTATTAAAATTTTCTTTAAATGGTGAAGATAATGCATGGCTAGACCCCCAAAGTGTAAGAATATGTTTTACCCTAAATAATAAAGATGGAACCAATTTTAGAAAAATTCGTCCATTATCATCTCCATATTCCTTTTTTAGAAGAATGAGAATTATTGCCGGTAGTCAGGTTGTTGAAGATTTTGATAATTATAATCGTGTTCATCATATGTTTTCTAAAATGATGTCACAAGGAGCAAGACGCGATGAAGCTAATGAAGGTTTCGGGTATAGATATGATGATGAACTTTTAACATTAGTAACAAAAGGAGGAAGTGCTTTAACCTATGAAGTCAATAGTGCTAATTGTCCAGGTTTTTATAATGAAATGACTTGCTGTTTTAAACCATTGGCCGGAATATTTTCACAATTTAAGTATTTACCATTGAAATACATGGGTAATTTAACTATTGAATTAGAACTCGTGACAAATGCAACAGATTGTATTATTAATCCTAATGATTTTGATGAAAGCGACACGGGTATTAATGCAGACATTAGAAATCGCTTTACAGTTGCTGTAGCAGGCGATGTAGGAAAATCCACGAATACATCTATTGATTGGGAAATATCTAATCCTAGAGTAATATGCGATGTATGCACTCTTGATAATAATTTAAATAATGAATATGTTAAACATCTTTTAGAAGGTAAAGGACTACCAATTACTTACACAACTTATATTACACAATCACAAAATATTAAGGGTTCAACTGATAATATTAGCGTTCCAGTTATTCGTTCCGTTTCTAAACTTGTAGCTTCATTTGTAACCTTTTACAAGTCAGGAGACCCCAGTTTTGGTTATGAATACGCTGACAAAGAATTTTGTAGATTTTACCATCCTCATCAAGCACACAATCCTTTAGACAGTGGTATTTATGAAAAAAACCTAGATTTAGAGTTTCAAATTCAATTAGGTTCTAAACTTTATCCTGAATATCCTTGTAATTCTATTACTCAATGCTTTTATCATTTAAGAAAAGCGCTTAATTTACCTATGTTTCATCAACACAGTATGAACATTAATTTTAAACAATATCGCGACCGTCAATTTATCTTTGCTTTCTCATTTGAAAAAGTTCCAGACAGTTCATATACTGGAATTAACACAAGAGCCGGACAACAAATGTTATTAAGAGTTAAACCAGCGGGAGCAACAATTACATCTAATAACATGCCTGATACGATGTATATAACGATGCTTTCAGAACAGATACTTGAAATTAAGGATTTAGGGCTTAAGGTGTTTGATTAAAAATAAACATTGTTAAATTAATTATCTAAATTAATTTAATAATGCCATTAACATTAAATAATACAAATACTTTAACAGCAGATAATATTGTAATACGTGGAACTGATTTATCGCAGATATATGCAACAAAAGCAGAATTAGGAAACAACGCACAAATAACAGCTAACACAGATGAAATAGCAATATTAAACACAAAACAATTGCAAAATTTTAATAATATTAATTCTATAACTAATGATTTAACTAATAATTATCAATCTAACAGTGAATTAAGCAGTAATTTTTACAATAAAACAGAAATAGATGCTACATTTACTAATTATTACACATCAACACAAATAGACACGAATTTAACTACTAATTACCAAAACAACACGTTATTAGCTACCAATTTTTATAATAAGGGTGAGGTAGATACATTAATAGCAGGTGCAGGAGGTTGCGGAGGCGGTGGTTACACTGATACGGAAATTGATAATTTTCTTGCATTAAAAGCAAATTTATCATTATTTACTAATAATGTGTCATTTTTTCCAGTTATAGATTTATCACGACCTACAGTATTGCATCAAGGATTAACATTAAAAAATTCAACTGTAAATATTGAACCGTTAAAAGGAGTTTTATTTAGTAATCAATTTGGAGCAGAGGCAGATAGAGATGTAGCAGTATTCAGAAATCAAACAAATTATATAACTTTGAAAGGAAATAAAATTATATCAAATGCTACATCAGATGATAGTATTGTAGATTTAGATTTAAACCCATCAGGAAATGTTAATATAACTAATGATTTATCCGTATCTAACATAACAACAGATAGTATTAATTTAACAAATAATATTAATATTGGAGGTAATATTGAATTAACTGATGCTAATACAACTGTAGAAAGATATACTAACGTTACAAAATCTAATGTATCAATGGATTTAAGAACAGACCAACAAGCAATGAGGTTAATGTTAGGAGCTTCAACAGATGTTGATACTAATACTTTTATTGAATGTAATAGTTCAACAGGAGGAACAACATTTTTTAAACCAACTTATTTTAAAGATACAGTAAATTATGAAAATGATACTGCTAATATTTCTAATGCTTCAGGACTAACATTATACAAAGATACAACCGATGCTAGCGGTGTTTTAACAGTTAAGAACGCACAAGGATATATAACATTTAATTCTTTTAATATAAATGCATATAATACAAGTAACGATAGCGCTTCGTTATTATTATTGAATACAGCTAACGGAAATGGATGTTATTGTTTAAGTATGGGTATTGGAGCTATAGCAGGAGGAAATAAACTAAATGTAGGTGGTGGTAATAGTAACTTTGGTGGAACAGCAACATTTCAAAATACATCAACATTTAATAACAACGTTCATATAAATAGTAGAGGTAGACTATTTCAAAGAGCAGACGCTAATAATTCATTGAATGTTATATCCACGAATGAAATTAATTTTTCACTACAAAGTAATAGAGACAGTGACCCGACGACAGGAACAATAGCATTACAATTAAATGATAATCCAGCAGGTATTACAATGAATAGAGCAGTTGTTAATAATCAAACGTTTAACAGTATCGGAGACATAACAGCGGAAGCGAATTTAAGAGTATGGGGAGAATTATTTTTTCAACATTCATCAGGTATTAAAGAAACTTTAAACGGCAGTGATTATGATTTAGATATTAGAAATGGAGACCCTCAAAGAGCAATTAATTTTATTGTAGGAACGATAGGAAGCATACCCGAAATATCAGTAAGTGAAGCTAATGTTAATCTATTAGGACATTTAGATTTTACACATCAAACAGTTTCAACGAGTGAACGTGTAATTATAGATAATCCAGATGCTGATGGATTAATATTTTTATCAATAAATGGTTCTAATATATGTGAAGTATCAAGCACGGGCTTACATGTAAATGGAACTGCTACAGAAACATCAGACGAAAGACTTAAAGAAAATATAAAGGAAATAAGTAGTAAAAAATGTTATGACATCGTTAAATACATTAAACCGAAAGAATTTAATTTTAAAGGCAAGGAAGAACGAGAAATAGGATTTATAGCTCAGGATGTGCCTAATTCAAAAATGCCTAAACACTGGTCAAAAATGGTAATGAAAGATAGCGATGATGACTATTTAAGATTAAATTATATTAAAATGAATGTTGTATTATGGTCGTCCGTCCAAGAACTTATGAAAGAAGTTGATGATTTAAAGAAAGAAATAAAGAAGTTGAAAAAAGATGATAATAACAGTGATAGCTCACCAAAAGCAAAATCAAAAGCAAAAGCTAAGCCAAAAGCAAAAAGTAAAAACTAATTTAATCAATTACTAATTTAGCATCAAACCGTTTATAAAACATATCATTAACATCACCCTTCATTAAGTTAATGAATAAAAAACTGTATGGTTCTTCTGTTGCTATATTATAGACTTCTAATAATAATTTCTTTGCTTCTGCAAGATTTTTAGTATCTGCTACACTTGATTTTTTAATCAATACCGCGCTTAATTCTTCAACCATTGTCTCTATTTCCTTGTAGTTCCTCAATCTAAAAAAGAATAACTGACGGCTATTTACACGAATAATTGGAGATAAAGCATTAAACTTCTGTGTTGATGTTATAATATTTATTGCATTATGTCTACCTCTAACATACAACTGATTTAATAATGGTGAGTTTCTAGAAAAAGCTTTACTGTCTGCAAAATCATCAACAATTATCAGTATTGAATGTAGTTTATTATGGTCATTCTTTTTCTGATATTCTATTACCTTGTGTTGTCTACTTATTACAGATTCTAGTTCTTCTGGTATGTAATCATCAAAGAAGCATTTTTCCTTTTCTGTATCAACCTTTAAATTATCTTGAATATATTTTTTAACTGGTGACCAATTACTATCAACTGAAATTGAAGGTGACCAAATGTATATTCTAGCAAAAACATCACGGTAAATATCTAATATCATTGATTGTAATAATATACCTTTTCCTGAACCGCTAGGACCTACAATTATTTGACTAAACGGTAGTCTCGGTGCTACTTCATATTTAGATTGTTTGAACTCATATTCTTTAACATTAATAGGCTTTACTAATGGAGTATTCATTAATAATATTTAGAAATTAATTTCTACTTAATTATTGATAATATTATGAGTAATATCATCCTAAAAATCCCCTTACTACGTCCCCGTAATAATTCTAAATTGTTGTAAATACTTACAAATACCATAAGCGTAGAACAGAGTAAGACATTACAACACGAATTAAAGAATTCGTTTGTTATGGAGAAGAGAACCCCTATAGTAGCAAGTTTAAAAAACATATTATTAATATTTATTTCTAAATGTTAATAATATGCCTGACGTTATTATACAAAAATCTAGTTCTAAAGGTAAAAAATATGATGCGGTTATAACAAATAAAGAAGGAAAGACCAAAACTGTTTCATTTGGAGCTACTGGATATGACCATTTTACCGATGGTCATAAAGACGAGAAACGTAGGGACAGTTACATTAAGCGTCATGGTGGTGGTAATCAGAATTGGAAGGATTATAATACTCCTGCATTCTGGAGCAGATGGCTTACATGGGAAAAGCCTAGTATGAAAGAAGCGGAGAAGTTTATAGAAAACAAGTTCAATCTCAAAATAAAGAATGAAATTAAGCGGTGAAAAAGGTTATTATGATTGTATTTAAAGATAAAAGAAGTTTATAAAGTAATGGATAATACGATTGGTCATGTATATTGTATCAAAAACAAATTGAATGATGAAGTATATGTAGGAAGTACAACTTTATCACTTGAAAAACGTTTTGAACAGCATTTTAGAGACTTGGGTAGGAATGATAGAAGTAATGGTAGCAAGCTTTATAACCTTATTGATGAGCTAGGAGAAGAAAACTTTTATATTGAACTCATTGAAGATATTGTTTTTGATAATTTAAGAGTGTTGCGTAGAAAAGAAGGTGAATGGATAAAGAAGATTGGAACATTGAATTCTAAAGTAGATGGTAGAACACAGAAAGAATATTATGAAGATAATAAAGAACATTTAAACCAACAACATAAAGAATGGTTACAAAATAATAAAGAAAAAGTTCAACAGTATGTCAAAGAATACAATGAGAAGAACAAAGACATTGTTAAACAACGACAGAAGTCTTACAAAGACAGAAACACAGAACATATCAAAGCATATAAACAGGAGTATAGGGCAAACAATATAGACAAAATCAAACAATATGAAAAAAAGTATCGCGAAGAAAACAAAGAAAAGATAAGGGAACAATGGGCTGAAAAAGTTCAGTGTGAGTGTGGAATGTATGTTTTAAAACGACAGTTAACCAGACATAAATCACGTAAATTACATGAAAAAAATATGCTTAAGCTAAATGTGTTAATGGTTTAAAAATTTGAAAATTAAAAATAATATATAAAAATTTTTCATATAAAAATTTTAATCTAAAACTTTTATATGGAAGAAAAAGTAGATTTGAACATGGTATGTTTAAGAGAAGAACTTGTAGAAGGAATGCAACAAATTTTTCATAAATTAGGAGAGATAGAAGATAGATTAATAGAAAAAACAAAAGTATACAATAAACCATCACCTGATAAAGATGTTTCTTATCAGAACAAACGAAATACTTATCTATCTAAGTTGAACAATAATGAAATCTTATATCCTAAAAGTAGCACTCTTGAGTATTATAAGATAAAGAAAGAAAACGACAAATATTTTTGATTTATTTTAATAGTATTTCTATTAAAATTAATCCTTTAAATATCTTTTATTCTAAAGTTTATTATTTAATTGAATAATGTCCATAAGGTAAACTTCTTACACTATCTAAATAATAACGCTTATTATCGTAGGAAGACAAAGCTTGTTTTGTCTGTTTTATGGAAAATATCTGATGTTGTTTGCTTCGTATGCTGTTAAAGGTTACAGTATCACATTCATTATTATTTAGTGTTTCTAAATACTTACTGAATGTTAATTCCTTTTTCACTTTATGTCTAACAATGCCTTTTGATTTCTTTTCTTCTTTGTCTGTATTATACACTTTAAAGGCATAACTTTTAGGCTTCAATCCTATAAAATGTGTAATAATTTTACCATCTAATTCATCTTTATACTTTCCAAGCGCCTTCTTATTAATAGGGTCATAACATTTATGTTCATTATCATAACCGCTAAAATCCATATGCTTACTTATTGTATTAAAATCATCATATATATCATCTGTATGAGTATGAATGACGAAGCTGTCTGTATCTGTATAGATTAACTGAATATTATCTTTATACTTCTCTTTTAAAACATCATAGTAAAATTTATACATATGAAGCTTTGAAAAATCAAGAATAGACATTCCAATATAAATAGGTTTGTTTAATTTTACCGTGTGCTTTATCTTTTCAACTCCTACCAAGTTTTCATTAATGATGTGTCTGTATTTATAGCAAGGGTCATTAACTACCTTTTGAAAACGTTCGGGCGTATCAACTAATTCAAAGTTAATGTGTTCCCTTACATTTTCCATCGTTTTTCCGTATACAGAATTATTCATTAATTTATACATATCTTTCTCAAAGTCGCTAGTTGCTTGTTTTCTTTTATCAGTGTTAAAATCAATCCATGGTTTCAACCATGCTTTTTGTTTAAAGCGAATTGTTTTATTTACCTTCTTTAGTTTCATTCCTTGTTGTAAATAATATTTTAATATCTTTATATTTAATACATAATTCTGTTTATCATTAACATTTAATATAAGTTTTTTGGTTTTCTCATCTTTTGGTTCTTTATTATAGTTATATGATTTATATATTTTCTTCTGCGTTGCACTTAACATATCAGCGCTTACATTCATAATTTCAGGGGCTAGCGGGTAGTCACTATGATAATCATGTATGTTATCAGGATACTCTAAGTCAACATCCATAATATAACCTACTCCTAAGTCTTCATATTCCATTATATCATTAAGTTCCATTTTATAATCAATGAATTCAAGGTCTTTATATGGTAATTTTTGACACATTTCTAAACCATATAAGTTATTTGCATCAAGATAATTTATGTATGAAGAAGGTTTATTTTCATCATATAATTCATTCATATATTTATTATTGGCTTCTGCTTTTCTATTAGATAGTTGGCACATTCCACCGCGAAGTCCTCTCTCAACCATTTTATACATATCCTCATCATATATTAAGTCTAAAGTTACACCACTTTTTAATAGCATAGCATCCCAAGCAAAATTAGGTAATGTAAAATAATGAGCAGGGTCTAAATCATAATCTTTTAAACATTGAGTTCTAAAATTTTCAAAAACATCTGTTAATAACAACACATCAGTTTTTAAATACAAGTCATGATATTCACCTAAGTTTTTAATGTTAAAATGCTTCCATATATGAGTTGCCCTTGTATAATCTTCATCTGTAATATCTTCTTCAACTAACTGACTAAAGAATTCTTTTTTACTTGGTAGTTCTGTTTCATTGAACTTGTTAAAGTCATTCATGTAGTCATAAGGATAAATACCCTTATCCGTTAGTAAATCTAAATCATAATCATCTTTTACATATTCACTCATCTTACTATATTTAAAATTCTTTGTCCAGTCAGGTCTTTTTTCATTATTCCCATATTTAGTTAGTTTAACTAGCTTATCTAACGATGAAGATAAGAAACTAAAACTATCTTTAAATTCAATTTGTTTAATTGAAAAGGTAACAAATTTCTCACTATTCTGCGCGATTACATTTATATCGGCTTTTTCACTATTCAACTTATCAAGATTAGATATAATTAAATGAGCATCATAATTTTTAAGGTTATGGAAGAATACGGGTATTTTAAAGTATCTAAAACTAAAATCTAAATTACATTTGTTATGAGCACAACCTCTATATTTACCAGTAAAATGACAGTGGTCACGAACCTTCTGTTTATCTTTCGTATCATTAAATGAACCTCCACAAATATGACACTTTTTACATTCTCTAAATTGTTTTTCTTCTTCATCTGTTAATTTTTCCATGGGTAAAGGGTTATTCATTTTTTCCATAATATCAACTCTTATTTCATTCATTTTATTGCAAAATACATTCATACAATCCTCACCTCTGTATAGATAAGGCTTAACTTCATCTGTGATAGAATTAACAACATTTAACATAAATCCTGACGGCTTATGATTTTGATACGTTCCCTTTAATCCTTCATTTGATAAGGTTGTTAAACATTCAAAATCACCATAAATAACATATGGACATCTCAACTTTTTATAATGGTTTTTAAAGAACATTTTTTCATTATTTTCGGGCATCTCTGTTTTTTGAACCTCGTTAGCCATACAACCTTTAGTAAGATGATTATGCAATAAGTTTTCTTTTGTAAATCCCTTTTGACAATAATGACAATAAAATTGTTTATTTGTTTTTTTATTTTTTTGTCCTCCTAAAAGTCTAGAATAGTCTTTAATAAAAACATAATGGCTTCCCTCATCATCATCAAGACGAAGAAGGTTAACATGACATATAGGTTCGGTTATTTTTGTAACTCTATCTACTCGTATTTTTTGATTATCTACTATATAAACATTTATTGAAATTTTCTGTTTATTTATTTGTTCAAAATACTCAATATCCTCATTTGAAGCTGGAAAATTAACACCTTCCCATTTAATTATACTATCATTTTCAAAAGGTTTATATTTACATATTCTACAAGGATGGTCTTTTTTATATACTTCAAAAAATTTACATAAAACACAATATTTGAAACAAAATTCATCATTGTTTTGAATGTTAATACAAGCCTTCTTTAAAGAAATCCATCTAGGTAATTCAATAAATTTACCCGCTCTTGTCGGGTCATATTTATCATAATGAAATGTTATTTTGTTTATTTTATGAAGCTTCAAATCAGACCTATAAAAATTCTTGTTTTCTACGCTTATTTCTATATCTGATGCCATATTATTTATTGCATTGTTTAAGTCTTCGTCGTTTAATATATTATATCGTCGTGAACGAATACTAGCAACAAAATCCTTATCTTCATCTTCTAAATGCTTAAACTGAACGGATACATCAACTAATAGTTTCATACTTTTGTTTTTATTTAAATATTCTCTTAACCTAGGTTTTTGATAATATAAGTGAGTTAATCCTGCATATCCTAATTTTTGAATGTTTGTTATAGCATATGTGTTAGCATAAGCTTTTAAAGCTGTAAATACGTTAGTTCTTGTGCCGAATGTTGATATAGAATATCGTTTTAAAGCTTTTCTTACTGCTATCCCCTTAGATGCTTTATCAAGTATATTAAAACGTTTGTAACCTTGTGTTTTTTCTACTTGTTCTAGTTTATTTATAAGTGTTCCTGAAAAAGGTTTTGATGGGTTATATGGGTATTCTTTATCATCTATAATAACTTTTTTTAATTGTTTACCGTCTTTATTTGTTTTAATTTTACCTACATCACTATTTAAAACATATTTCATTACAGATTTTTGTCTATTAATATCCATATTATTATAATATAGATTTTCTTTTAAGTAGTTTTTTATACCCGTGGTGGGGCTGGGGCTCTCCATACCCTTTAAGGTGGCTACCCTTTAAGCCTAGGGGGTGCCGGCTGGGCTGGCGGTTAACATTCATATTATAATATAATATGATAGTTATTGTCTTATGTTAAAAAGTCATCTACTCTATTCATAAAATCTTTTTCCATTTCCTTTCGTAATTGTTTTTGTTTTTCGTATTTTTTCATATATTGCTCTTTAGGTATATAAGGATATTTAGCATCTATAAAACGTTCAAATGTGTAATCATCGTCAAAATCATTTTCTCCTATTCGCGTATTAATAAATTTAAAAGCTTCATTTGAATACAATTTAAATTTTAGTTTACTAAATTTTTCATTATTGTCTATGTATGATAAAATCTCTTTAATTGCACTTTCAACTTTATCTATTTGACTTTTTATATAATTAATAAATTTACTCCTTGTATCATTATTTTTATCTACATTTTCATAATAATCATTTATAAATTTATTTCGTTGTTTGCTGTAAAATTCTTTTACTTTTTCATCAACATTAAATGAATTATAATATAATAATTTAACCTCATTATAGAAATCAATATTATAAAATTTACATTCTGGTATTACACTTTTGGTATAACGTAATGTCTCATCAAATGTAGGAAATGGATTTAGTTTAATATAATAATATATTTGATTATCTATTTTATGTTCTGTGTAATTGTTTAAACTATATTGTTGTTTATCTTCAACTGCTTTAACCACATTTTCAAAATCTTCCATACTGTAATCATAAACATTTTCTTTAAACTCTTTTAAAGTTTTACATACTTCACATTCTTTATAATTATATTTACAAATATCTTTAACAATATTACTAGGTATATTTAATTTATATAAGCTCAAGTTCTGTTTATTAAACTTACAGTTTTTACATATACTAACTTTATGATTAATAATTGTTTTCATTTCAATAACATTTAAGAATTTATTAATAATTTCTTCTTGTTCTAATGTTGATAAAAACATTATATTAATATAATGTTAAAATATCTTTAAGTATATTTTTTATTCTGGGCTGGGGCGAGGGCTCTAGGCCGGCCACCACGGCTTACATATGTATATGAGTTCGGGTTCATATGTGTATGTGGTCGGGCACATATGAGTATGAGGTCGGGCACATATGAGTATGAGGTTGGGTACATATGTGTATGTGGTCGGGCACATAATGTGGTTAACCACATGCCTAAACACCACCTAAAATGAGGGTTTTAGCATTGATTTAGGTAATGTGGTTGGGTACATATGTGTATGTGGTCGGGCACATATGTGATGTGGTCGGGCACATATGTGATGTGGTCGGGCACATATGTGAACGTGGTCGTGAGCCTAAAAATTGACAAGAAAATTCAAGTTATTATAACTATTAAACAAAACACATTTAAAGAAATAGCCCCATAATATTACATGGAAAATGCTGACATTAAGCAACCTACTAAAACGTGTTCTAAGTGCAAAAAGGAAAAAGGAGAAGAACATTTTAAACCAGAGCGAAAGTTATGTAATGAATGTTTAGAAGAGAAAGCCATATATAGAGAGAAGAACAGGGAACAATTAAGACAGAAAGCCAAAGAATATTACAAAGAACATAAAGAAGAAATACTGAGTAAGAAAAGTGAAACAGTTGATTGTTGTTATTGTCATTGCAAAATAACGAGATGTAAATGGGAAAGACATTTACAATCTAAAAAACATCTCAAATATTTGAAAGAATATGAAAATTTCAGTTATGATTATATGGAACAAATGCATTCTAATAATTTGTATTTAGTGTAGCTTGTAACCATTCATAATAATATTAATAAAAAATATTATTATAAATGTAGACAAAAGCCACCACATAAAACCTAGACATAATATTATACATAATACCCCGACTTAAACCAACTAAGGAAGGAAACTAATGCCTAAGATTATGATGTAAGATAGCATAAAGTATTGGGATAGGGTAAGAGATAAAACTTAGACAAAACCTTATGATAATAAACCATCATAAGTTGTATGTAATAATAATAATTCAAAAGTTACCCCAAAACTACATAAAGATTTTCTATGAGGATACAACAAAAACGATAACGAATGAGATAGACAAGTTAAAAAACAGTATAGGGTCCTATATAGGGGGTGGTGGGGGAACCCTAGAAACAACCTTTTACTAATTTTTGGGGGGAGGTTTGGGGGCCCCAAAGTGCAGTTTTGCCTGCTTGGGACCACCTGTGGATGGCGCCATCGAAGCCCTTGGAGTTTTACTCCGTTTGCCCGGCTTAGGGGCAGGGTTGAATGGTCGGGAGCCCGAGCTTTGTG
>CAJNDT010000562.1:40000-182845 GCA_905221615.1 Symbiodinium sp. CCMP2592 | reverse complement strand
AAGGGCCGTCCAGGCGAAGCTCATCCTGCTTTTTTGCGGCATAGGAAGACGGAGAAGGGAGGAATATGGTTGGACCCCAAGGAGGAGGTGGAAGCCGAGGAGGAGGACACTTTGGTTGATGTTGTGGTGGAAGAGGAGGAGCCTGTGCAAGATCCGTCGGACGATGAAATGGAATTTGTCGAGGTTATGGTGCAGGATGAGCAACCGCCGCTTGAGATGGAGGCGGAGCCCGACCCTGATCGCTTGGACGAGGATGAGGGTGACAGCCAAGCAACAATGGTACTAGGGGACCATCTCCGAGAGGAGCAAGATGAGCCGATGCCTTCTGTACCGGAGACCCGGGTGACTGAGAGCGAGCACGATGCCGTCGTCGCCAAGGTCATGAACGAGCTGGAGGCGATGAATGTGGACCCGAGCCCGAAGGCTGCCGCAAACCCCAAGAGTGCGACTGCGCCAGTGCCTGGAGAGGTGAAGCCTTTCTTGGAAGCGGAGGAGGACCTCGGAATTACGGACCCCCAAGGCAGAGGGCCAAGGGGTCAAAACAAGATCAAGGTTCCAGCCGAGCTTTTGCAGCCAGAGACTGAGGAGGAGAAAACTCTCAGAGCGTTGCGGGGAATGCTGCCATGCAGTCACAGGGCGGTGACGACTTCGAAGGTGGGCCGCCTCGCCAATCGGGCACGTATGGCGAGACCGGTGCCACAAGATCAGCCGTTCACCCCCCAGCACAACGATCGGAAGTTCAACAGCAAGACTACGACTGTCATGACCCAGCTGCTCATGGCTGTCCATGAGATCACAGTCCGAGAATGCGAGAAGAATAACGTGCCAGTGGATAGAAAGGACATGGCGTGGAATGACTTTCGGTCGAAGGGCTCGAAAACTGCGGTTGTCTGGGAGCTGTTGTGTGACTAGAACGTGAAGGAGATTCCAAACAATTCTGAGCCTGGGGACTGGCACCTGTGGCTTCAGAGGGAAACTGGGGTGGCGGTCATTGAGCAGATTCTCCAGTGCATGTTCAATGTCACTCCGCCAGTTCATGGCCGTGATCGAGTCAAGGGAAAACATCTGACATACTGGCACTGGTGGGAGGCCTCCAAGAGACTCGTTGAGGTTTATACGACGGAAGATGTCATCTCAAAGGAAAAATTCAGGCCCAAAGACCTGCAGAGCTGGATTGTGCCTTTGTCCTGCAAGATTTGGGATGCTTACAATTACACCATGGTTGTGTATTGTCAGAAGAAGCTGGAACAGAAGGCAAGGGGGGAAGACCTAGACGCGGTGAGCCAGATGGGTGATGATGTCCCGCCATCGGAAGATGAAGAGTATGTGGATGTTTACCAGACCACTGCGAACTTCGTTCCTTATTGGGGAGTAACTGCAGATGGCTTTCAGGATTGATCAGTGTCAATGATTGAGCTGAACGAGTAGGTTTATTAATTGTGTTGCCAAAACAAAGCCATCTAGTGGCCCTCCTCTTCTTCATCCCATTCGTCCTTGGGCACTGGGGACTTTCACAAGGCAGAGTGCCAGAGAGTTCTCGGTGTGACTAAGGCAGAGTGCCACCAAACAGTGTGGCCTGTTCAGATTCATTTTTGTGTCGCTGTCACTAGGCAGAGTGCCGGAAAGGCAGAGTGCCAATGTGAAATCGCATTTCTTGGGGCGTTTGAATGTTGTCATTTTTGCGGTCCGTCTGATCTGGCACATTTCAGCTTGCCGTTTTGGAAAACAAAGACGATGCCTATGCATACAGTCATGTCGGCAGTAACTCGATGGATTAATTACTGTGCCTGTGAATTGATTGGTTCAACTTTGGTTTCCTGTGACAGCCCCATAAAACCTTTCAGGTGCTGGCGTCCAAGGTGGTTGGCTACTATGGCAAGGCTGGAATGCATGATGCAAGTGATTGTGAGTTGTGGAAGCTGAAACGCTTGCTATCTGGCCGTTGATGGGAACATGCCACGTAGTGTGTACGGACTCTAGTGACTAGTGAGTGGATGCGCAAGAATTTCTTGACCTGGCCGCAATCAACATATGTGTGTTCAAGATCGAGTCCCTTAGTGCTGCAGTGGTGCTTCCAGGCAGAGTGCCAGAGACAGTCGCCGATAGCAATGGGAAAGTCGAGGAAGAGCGCTCGTGTGAGTGATCAGATGATGTTCCCAATGCCGGGGGCAATGAACCCAGCAATGGGAATGAACAACCCACTGGCCATGATGAACCCTTTCATGTTGCAACAGCAGCAACAGATGCAGCAGCTGCAACAGATGCAGCAAATGCAGCAGATGCAGCAAATGCAGCAACAGCAGCAGATGGCTGCTGTGGGTGAATCAAGGCAGAGTGCCAACGACTCCTCCTCGTCGGAATCAGAAGACCAAGAAGTGAGGAGGATTCGTAAGGAAACCAAGAAGAACAGCGCAAGGCAAGCAGCAACGATCGGGATTGATCGGCTGGCAACGTCCACTACCGATGCAGATGCAATCCCGAGAAGCGCCACGACATTGCGTTCGATCCCTCTGGCTGCTTGTCAATCAACAGAGTATCCCTAAGGTCAGCAATGATCCCTGAACCCTCCCCCCACAAAGCCTAGATAAGCCTTACTGACTGAGGTGAAGGTGAAAGCTCTGCTCGAGCGAGTTCATAGTGCATGGGATGCTGCGGTCACGGCTGACCTGCCACAACAAACAGCGCTGCAACTGCTCTTCATATTGACCAATCTGAAGCCGACCACAAAGGTCAGTGAACTCAGGGTCGATATGAAATACAGCTTGCTTGGTCAGCGATGTGCGAATGCCCATAAGCGTCAATCCGTCTGCGATAGCAGCAGTTGGAACCGCATAGCCAAACCGGTTCTGGGACTGGGGGTGAATATGTCTGAGCATTCTGTTGACAGGGTTGCCTTGGAGTGTGGATGGCAGTCCACATGGATGACCGAGGATGTCACGACCTATGCCAGGCGTAGAGCGAGAGCAAGGCAGTCCACTGAGACGCAGGGACGTCTCAGTTTCAATCCGAGTCCTGCTCCAGCTGCCCCGCCAACGGTTCCGCCGTCGGAAGGCAGAGTGCCAGACGTGGTCCGTTCTGGTCCTTTGCCAACGACTGCTCCTAGTTCCAATCCAAGCCAGGCTGTGGGTCGCAGCCCGGCTGGGGAACAAGGCAGAGTGCCGATTCAACAGCCGCCTGCCTCCCCTCATGCCGTTCCGGGTTCCAATGCAAGCCAGGCAACCGAAGGCAGCCAGGCTGCAGGAAGTGAACAAGACAGAGTGCCGAGGGTTGTGGAAGGCAGAGTGCCAGTTGATGGGAATGCTCCTGCCATGGATGACGATGGTCTAGCGCCGGCAGAGGCAGAGATCAGGCCCGATCAGGAGATCGTCATGCCTCCTGCAGAAGTGACCACTGCACCTCAAACAGTTGAGTTGCCAGAGCCAGACACCTCCACGAACAGTGACTCGACAGCCGGTGCTGACGTGAATGCCGTTGTGCCCTTTGCGACACCCAAGTCGAAAGCCAAAGCAAAAGCCAAGGGCAAGTCGAAAGCCAAGGCCAAGTCCAAGGCCAGGGCGACGGCACCAAACACAGAGTCGCAGGACGAGGTCGCAGTCGAGGTCGATGATGAGGTCATGGCCGAGGCCGGGGCCGAGGTCGAGGCCGGGGCCGAGGTCGAGGCCGAGGTCGAGCGCGAGGCCGACGACAGTGCCTTCTTTGAGGAGGAGGAGGAGGATGCTCCGAATGAGTCGAGCAGACCTGCGAACCGGTGGAACCAGGACCTCTGTGTCATTTGCCATTCGGAGATGCACCCGGGCCAGGCAGGCTGGTTTCGTTTGCCTTTGGTTAATGAACCATTGATAGTGGTGCCTGTCCTGTTTGTACATTCCACTAATCCTCAGAACAGTACCTCTCACATGACGTGTCTTTTTCTGTTGCTTCCCTGGAATGCAGGCATTGGAAGCGCTATCGTGTGGCCACCTCTTTCACAGCGAATGTATCAATCGATACTGTGAGTCGACCGGGCGGAACAAGGCCACCGCTTGCCCTCTCAAGTGTGCGAGCTCAGCCTCTATGGCAAGGTTCTTTTTGGGTCCGAGGGGGTCCACGGGAAGCAATGCCCCTGTTCCTGTCGAAGATGATGCTAATGATGTGGACGCAATCGTTCAGGAAATACAAGCTCAACTCGTTGACGACCGCACTCGTGAAGAGGAAGCTCCTGAGGTCAACGACCCCGTGGTGGACTGATTGCGTCGACAAGGTGGCTCGGTAACAAGGCAGAGTGCCACAATAACTGGCTCATGTGTATGTGTTGTCGGTGATGTGGCCTCGAGTCTTATTAATTTTGGAGGTGTGGCAATGCCATTGTCACAGACATGTTTCTGAAGGCGGAGTGCCATGGGTTGTAACATGTGTTCCATGATCATTATGTATTGACATGATTGTGTTGCCTTGTGTTGCATTATGCCATCAGGAATGTATGTCTCTTTGTAATCCCAGGCGGTCTGTCGATTTCACAAGGATACTGCAGATGCCTGTGGACAAATCCGCGCCAAAGGCAGGATCCAACCTGTCCTAGAACACCAGTTGGGAGGGACCCAACAAAGGACCACGGAAGTCTGCAATGGGGTGCATCCGTGTTTAAAAAAACATATGGCCTTTGAAGGGACACCATCCCCATACCGCCCCACAGGCCCTGCAAAATCTTAGAAGACATTTGTGACACTTGTGGCATGCCCCGGAAAAATCTTATTGAATCTTATTGAATCTTATTTAATCTTATTGAATCTTATTGAATCTTATTGAATCTTATTGAATCTTATTGGTCCATCATTTTTAAAAGGGACACGACTCCAGATCGCCCCAAAAAATCTTATTGAATCTTATTGAATCTTAGAAGACATTTGTACAATTGTGGCCTACCCCGAAAAAATCTTATTGAATCTTATTGAATCTTATTGAATCTTATTGAATCTTATTGAATCTTATTGAATCTTATTGAATCTTATTGAATCTTATCGGTTTTACAAGGGACACAGCCTCCAGCTCGCCCAAAAAATCTTATTGAATCTTAGAAGACATTTGCAGGATTGTGGACTACCCGAAAAAATCTTATTGAATCTTAGTGTTCGGGCCATCACGTTTTGAAGGCACACCGACCCTGTACCAGACAATTGCACACATGTAGCATCCCCTCCCAAAAGTCTTGTTGGAGCTTATTGAATCTTGGGAGCTAGTTATACAATATCGAATCCATTGAATCGGCACAGTCCAGCTAACCCAACCAAATCCCTACGAGTAGTAACACATCTTATGATTAAGCATAAACTAGGTGGCACTCTGCCTTGAAGTACCTTTAAACCATGGACCTCCTTAAAACCTAAAACCCTGAAGCTCTTTTAAACCCTAAACCGTTACTGTGTGTGGTAAGTTTACACATAGACCTAGGTATATGTATAACATACATACATACATATAGATATATGTATGGATTATATGCATACACTTATTATTGGGCATACTGCTTTCGAACATTAAACTACATCATCTATTAATAGCACTCTGTCTTCAAATATGTGTTAATCTAATGATCATGTGCATAAATGCTTGTGTCGTCCAGTGGAACCTATTGCATGTGGTATTGAAACGGACATGACAATCAACTTCTAGTACCTGTTCGTACTATCCAACACATATAGTTGCTTGCAGCTTGTTGGATCAAAGATATTTAAAGTTAAGCACCATGGCACCGAAACCGAAGGCCAAACCGGCAGCAGCGGGGAGGATCGGCGGGGTGAGGACTCCGAAGCGACGGCCTCGTAGAGTGCCGCCAACCGGTGTGAATGGCATTGGTGAAGAAGGTGGTGGGGCGGAAGGCAGAGTGCCAGGGCCACAAATGGGTCCGCCGCCACCAACGCCTGTGAATCGGCCACCTTACCCACCTGGCCCAAGACCTCCCGCCCCTGCGCGACATGAGTTTGAGATTGCCCAAGCTGTGGCAGAAGCGTTGGACATTATGGAGACCCCGATCATGATCAACTTCGAGCCGGATGTGGTTACTGTTAGGGAGGGCCGCATTGTTCTGGTCACCCTTGAGAACTTGACCCCTGAAGAGATGCAACGTCGGCAGTTGGGACGGCGAATTTGTGCCATGTGTTTCAATGCTCCAGACAACCCGCCGCCACCAATAGTGCCGCCAAGGCCGATGCCTGAAAATGGCTATCCTGGCCCTAACAATAATGCCAACAGTGGAGCTACTGAAGGCAGAGTGCCAGAAGGCAGAGTGCCGGAAGGCAGAGTGCCAGATGAGTTCGAAAGTGGAGTTCGTGGTCAAATGTTTTTTCGTTTGGAATCTCGACCGGATGCCTGGTTGACTGGGCCAGCTCGTGCCGAAGGTGAGATTCACGCCTCAGACTCAGATGTGATTGAGGAAGGTGTTCGAGATGTTCGTCTTGGTGAGCTTGGAGGGCGGGGTCGTTTGGGTATTGATTATGGGCACATCTCAGAAGAAGACCCGGACTGGAGTCAGCGCGGCTCAGCGGATGATGGAGCCCCCTCAGATGTGGAGGAAGGTGAGGAGTCAGACAATGAGGAGATGGACGCACTGGACGAAGCTCAGTCGTCCCCAGACTCAAATCAGTATGATTCTGCAGGTGAAGGCAGAGGATTTCGCATTCGTGGTCGTCGATCGGGGTATATCTCCTCAGAACCACCCTCCGACTGTGAGCCACCTGAAGATTTCTGGTGGCCCTAAGGTTGATGTCTTTCAATGACAGCTTGGAAACTTTACAGAAGGCAGAGTGCCAAGAATGCTTGTGTCTGCCACCTCGGTGGCCTCGGAATCGTCGAGGACGATGGATGGACTGCTGTGTGCGGTACCAGAAAAACGAGAATCGAGTGAGGGTCTGGCAGTGCTGTATTTGATTGCTTGAGCATGAAGTCATGGTCTGCAACAACTATGCCACATGTGAATTTCAACGAGTGATTGCATCATGTCTGTCTCATCCTTGTGTTGTGATGGATCAATCGACTCACAAGTGTGTCAACTGCTGAATGTGCTGGTTCACAATTACGTTGTTAATTCGAACACCCTTGAGGTTAAGGTGTTACACTTTCTTGCGGATAGGACAGAGTGCCATGCAGAGTGCAATTCGAGTGCCATGTCTGCAGCAGCAGATGACCCGGCTGAAACAAGAAGAAGACTGTTAGCAGACATTCGGCGGCAGTTTGATGCAAACATCGAACTGGAGAAGAGATTCTTGGCCATTTCGAGAGGACAGGATGTTCTGCGCCTTTGCGAAGTTGACCCGTCGCTTCTGGAGTTCCATAATGAAGGTCCTTATGAAGTTCTGCCTGAGTGCAACTATGATGTGATTCTTGAAGCCAGTGGGTTTTCCTGGATGATATCAATCTGGCAACAAATGTTATCAGAAACTTTTCCCATCATGACTTCGTGGCCATGGAAGAAACAGATGAGATTCCTCATCAACTTTTGTCATTGGAAGCGGAACATAAGGCAGAGTGCCAGGTTCCACTTCCTGGAGATCTTTGCAGGGCAGGGCAACCTCAGTCGGGAGATGCTCCGTGCTGGCTGGCAGGGGCTAGCCTTGGACATCAGGTACGGCACAGATCATGATATTCTTTCTGTGAGAGGACTTCGCCTGGCTGTCAATGCTGTGTGTCAAACACACAAACACGGCCTGTTGTGGTTTGGAACTCCATGCTCTTCCTTCGTCCAACTCTGTAAATACAGTACTGGAAGGTCCATTGCCAATGACTGGATGGGAGAACCTGAGCGATCGCTGGCATGCCAAGAAGGCAATCGTTTCATGTATGTGACGCTGCTGTTGACTTTGCTCGCGGCTTTGAATGACAACCGGTTTGTGATCGAGCAGCCTTGCTCCAGCATGCTGTTCGACATTCCACTCGTCGATCGTGTCATGGGAATGATCCAGGCTATGAAGGTCAAAACCTATGGTGGTGCCTTCGGCCAGCCCATCCTGAAACCGCTTCAACTGTGGAGCAACTGTCAGCACATCAATGGTATGCGGCGCAGCTATCCTTCCCATGTCAGAGGAAGTGCTGGTTGCGTTGATCGAGATGGTGAGAAGTTCACCGGTCGTCCTGAAGATCTTCAGGTGTCAGAGGAGTACACCCCGGAGTTCGGCAAGGCTGTGGCCTTTCATATGATGAGGGATGTCCCAACATGAATTGTAGCTGAAGGCAGAGTGCCAATAAGGCAGAGTGCCATAATTCTCTAGAGTTAAATGAGCTTGCTTCATCTTTCGACATTCTGTCTTGTTGGTATTCTGCTTTCCAATGTTGGGACTGGGTTGAGCCCTGGACCCCGTCCGTTCCCTCCACGAGGTGCCGAGGAAAATCCTCGCCGCCTCGTGGAAGGATCTGAGTGATCCGAGCTGGTGCAGCTGTGCAATGAAAATGTAGAGAGCTTCAGTCACTCCGTGATCAGATGTGTTTGTCGGTATTGTCTCAGTTCGTATGCTGCTGTCGTGCAGGTGGCAATGACCTGGCTGGTGTCTCGACCTCCAGTTGCAGGCATCGGTGGCCTGTGTTAATCATTCCATGTGGTTGTCAGTTCAGTGCCATCTGCGATAGTTTCCTGTCTCAAGTTCGAGTGACATGATGTGGCTGCTGACATGTCATCGTGAGTCTTTGGGTTGATTTCTTAAGAATTCAATGTGTTGTGAACTGGGGCTTGTTACACAAGTGCAGGTGTGTGTCAGTATTTAGTAAGATTCAAGTACAGTGTTGCTTTGGAGGATTTCGGTGATGCTTCTGAAACTGTGGGTCATGCTATTGCTCCGTGATGGGCAATTGCTTAACTTGGAAAATGATGCAAAACTGCCAGCGAGAGCAGCTTGGCTCTCACAGGGCGAACTGTGGTGGCGTCTGGACTTGTTTTTCGATGAGAGCAACAGGAACGGCTCAGAACGTCGACAGTACCACAAATGGTACAACTTCTTCAGTGATCTTCTCAGGAAGACCCCCTTGGCTGCGAACTGGGGGTCACATGTGCAAAGTCAAAAAGGCAGAGTGCCAAACCCTGATGCTGTGCAGGAGGATGTGGCATCTTCCACAGCCTTGGCCCGATTCATGTTGCAAGCATCCTTCGACACAAGGACAGACGCCCACAGGGAATGGTACAAGAGCAAACTGAAGGATGCTATGGTACGTGTGTGTGAAACTATCAGTGATGAGCCTCTGGTCATGCAGTTGGATGAAGGCAGAGTGTCATGGTTTCTTCAATCAGCTGGGTTGGTGTCAGGCTTTGCCGCTTGGATGATGAAGTCGCTGGCAGGCAACACGTCCCGATCTTTGCGGCAGCTTTGGGAATCTATGTTCAATGCAAGGACGCTGTCTTCATCTCTCCGAGATGAATCTGAAGGCAGAGTGCCACGAGATTGGGAGGAGGTTGAAACTAGCATCTACGACATCATCGCCTTTGCAACCATGGCAAAAAAACACAGAGCGCTTCAACCGTCGGGGCAGGCTCATGGATTTGCCAAGACAGTCTTGAATGCCTTCATGCACATACATGAGTGTCTGTCCGAGACATTGTCAGCCGGCCTCCAGGTGTATGTCATTGGGCACTACTTGAGTGTACATGATGCTGGTGTGCCTGTGACGTCTCGCAGGGCACTTCTGGGCAAGCGTGTTCCATTGAAAAAGACTGTGGACATCAAAAGCATCTGGAAGTTGCTAGAGGGCGCTGCAAAAAGTGGGACCTCTTTGCGACAAGCCCTCATTCTCAAGAACCAGGACGAACGCAGCGACCTGCATGGTTCCTTGGTGATTTGATATGGAGTAGAATGTTGTTTTGTTAACCAGTTGTTTAAGATTAGTGAATTCTTTGTCACACCGACCTTACCAACAAGTCGCGGTGTGTCCAGTTTTGATTCACCAGCCGCGCTTGCATGCCGATGGCCGGGCATGGGGTCGCTTTTGGGACCATGGAAGGAAGACGGAACCGAGGACTTGTGACCTCTGCCAGGGCCATCTGCGCAACGCCCTCAGGGACTGAGGGTCGTCGCACCGATGGCGTTGGCAGAGGCCTGTGGCCAACCACCAGAGCGGACACCTGGTGATGACAGCCAGGCACATGGGCTAATGTGCTGGCTGGGTCCGATGGTCGGCACCCGAGTGTCCCCCTTTGCAACATGGGAGGCCAAATATCGAGCAGTAGTACAGTAATTAATTAACTCAGGTTGTGATCATATTTGTGAAAGGCAGAGTGCCAAAGGCAGAGTGCCAGTAAAACTTCTAAGGGTTTAGTAGGGTTTAGTGGTTTGCTGCGCTTGCTGTTGATCAGAAAATCCTTGTCGATTCGCTTGCCGGCATGTGGAGTGTGGCCGCTACCCAGGACTCGCTGTGTCTCGCACAGGGCTCTGAGGGAAGAACGTAGTGCAGGGCAGCTTACAAGTCTCCTGCCCTTACCCACGGTGCACTTCCGCCGAACGCTTCTTTCGAGATTCAGTTCGAGTTGTGTGCTGCAGCACCGCTGGCCGGGTGCTGGGGGGCCGCTGCATCGAGTTTTTCGAGCTCTTGAGGCCAACGCAGAGAGCTCTGTGCTCTCTGTATGACAGTCGGACACATGGGCTAACGTGCCGGCTGGGAGCTCCTTAGTCTCTGCGTGAGCATCGCTCGGGCGGTTCGGAGGGGAGGCCCGGTGTGACATGGGCTAACGTGCTGGCTGGGTCCGAGGTCGGCACCCGAGTGTCCTCCTCTGCAACTTGGGAGGCCGAATCGAGTATTATAGCAATTACGTCAGGTTGTGATCAATTTTTTGAAAGGCAGAGTGCCAAAGGCAGAGTGCCAGTAAAACTTCTCAGGGTTTAGTAGGGTTTAGTGGTTTGCTGTGCTTGCTTTTGATCATAAACGTCCTTGTCGATTCGCTTGCCCGACCTAAACCTGAGCAGCGGGCTGGCCGAGGGGGCCCTAGAGACCTGCCAGGTTCCATCTTGTTGGCCGTGTTGGGGGCAGCGATCCATCCGGAGCTGAAAGCTTGGCCACTGACGCCTGCGTGGCCTCGTGGCGGCCACCCTTGGGGCCAACTCCCCTACAGCCCGAGGGGTATGACAGCAGGGCGATGCGCTAATGCGCCTGCTGGGGGTGGCTTAAATGGGGGGCGGGTGTGTCCTTCCCCCCCCGGTGAGATCCTAAAAGGGAGGCCGCTTGAGTTGTGTTGTAAAGAGAAGGGTGAGATAGTGCCTTCTTCAGTTCTTGCCTGTGCTCACTTTTGCGCGCAAGTGGCCCTGGGATCAGGTCTATCGTTGATCGTTTGGCATGGCCTGTAGTGGCAGTGTAGCAGCCTGCTGTAAGTTTCCACTACCCCAGCCGCCAGCTGTGCCTAGAGCCTGCTACTCACAGGGTGATTTCGGCCTGTGCCTGGTTTGTTTCTATCGGCGCGTTGCGGGCGATGTTTACGCCGAAGCAAACCAAGTCTCCGGGATCTGTTACATCGCAGGTGTGCCAATGGCCTGCTGAGCAACAGCTGCGACGGGATCCGGCACAGCGCTGTCATCTTAATTCATTCCCTGTGAGCATGGCGACCCACCTTGGCCGAGTGGGGTGGATTTCAGCAAATGGGGGAGGCCGCTAACCCATGATTAGGCTATATCTCTTTCTGCTGAGCACATGCTTTCTGTTCTCTTGGATCGACGACAGAGGCAGAGTGCCGAGGCAGAGTGCCAGTCGAACCTCTTCGGTGTTGCCTTACCTAAGGAGTAAACCCCTGCCCCACCAGGGTTGCTCCCCACACCATTGGCCATGTGTGAGGCGTTCGGTTTGCCTGTGTCACAGCCTTGAGGCCAACCTATCCCAGGGGCAGGGGGTAGATGACAGCCGGGCACATGGGCTAATGCGCCGGCTGGGGCTGTGACCTGGTGACATCGAAGCAGTCATGCAAGTCACCGGAAGCAATACCGGACAAAGAAGGGAGGCCGTTCTTGGGACATGGCTGTGTTGTTGAGCTGGTGTGTTCCTCCGTCTCATTCATAGTAGAATGTTGTTTTGTTAGCCAGTTGTTTAAGATTATAGTGAATTCTTTGTCACACCAACCTTACCAACAAGTCGCGGTGTGTCCACTTTTGATTCACCAGCCGCGCTTGCATGCCGATGGCCGGGCATGGGTTGTCACACGGACCTTACCAACAAGTCGCGGTGTGTCCAGTTTTGATTCACCAGCCGCGCTTGCATGCCGATGGCCGGGCATGGGGTCGCTTTGGGGGACCGTGGAAGACGGAACCGAACGAGGACTTGGGGCCAACCACCAGAGCGGACACCTGGTGATGACAGCCAGACACATGGGCTAACGTGCTGGCTGGGTCCGAGCTCGGCACCCGAGTGTCCCCCTTTGCAACATGGGAGGCCAAATATCGAGCAGAAGTACAGTAATTAGAGTGTCAGTCGAACCTCCTCAAGGTTGCCTTACCTAGCTGGATTTTCTGCGACCTCGGATCGTGTTGTCCGGGCCAGACTTCCAGGTTCCGAACAAAGAAGGGACGCCGTCCGTTCTTGGGACATGGTTGTGTTATTGAGCAGAGAACCTTGCTTGGCTTGCTGTTCGGTTGTGTTTGTCGAAGGCAGAGTGCCAACATGTTCAGAATGGGGTTTGGTGTGTGTTGCTCTACCAAGCGGCAGCTGCATGCCCGCCAATTTGGCAGCTACCGACACACTGTTGGCCGGGTGTGGAGCCAGGGAAAGGGCCCCAGGGTCGTGCAGTCTAGGGGGGGGTTGGGGCCAACGGTCGGCGGGCATCCGACCATGACATCTGGACACATGCGCTAACGTGCCAGGTGGCCCCTCCCGAAAATGACGAAGCCCGGGTGACCCGGACTCTTCCATGGGAGGCCGAAGAATGGTGTTGCTTGCGCATGGTGTTGAAGTCCAAGTTGTACTTGTATCTCAACTATTTATTGAAGTGAACGAATCGCTCTTTGACTTGCCAGCTCAGGTGTGCCTGAGTCCAGCTGTGACGAGTGGCAGCTTCGAACCAATCGGTTGTACCAGGAGAGAGCTATCACTGCTATGCAGCACTGTCGACAAATCAACTTCATCGCCGATGGGTCTACTCACAGCACCAGCGATTGTCTTGTGACAGTGGCTTGGGCGAATGAGATTTCTGCTGCAGTGTTTGCACCCATGCAAGTGATGAAGACTGGACAAGTTTCTCCACAAGACCGGTTTGACGACGACCTGCTTCTTCACATATCAAAGCGAAAGAAGCTGGAAAGGATTGCTGCATTCAGGCAGCTTCAAGCGATCAGTCACCAAATCTGGATTTTGCACAGAGGGCGAATGGATTTGGGCTCTTTCAAGATCGCCCCCTCTCTTGGGCAGAGGCCTGTGAAAAGATATGAAAGCAGGGTGGTTTTCCAAGTTGGAAAAGAAGACAATGACATTGACCGCTGTTTTCAGTGGTTGAGGGACAATCCGGATCCGGCTGAAGGCAGAGTGCCAGAAGGCAGAGTGCCAGAAGGCAGAGTGCCACCAGCTTTTCCTCATGTCTCCTTTCTGAAGACAATGTCTGAGGATGGAGAGATCACAAATGTGCTCCCCGTCTTGCCAGAGTCAGAGAAGTGGTGGCTGAACATTCCACTGCTGGTCTTGGGCCTTGACCAGGGCAGCATCGGACTTGCTGGCATGGCCTATGCTATGCGTGAAAACATGATTCATGTGAAATGTGACAAGATTCACAGGGCCATTCGAGATTTCAAAAACAGCATGTCGAGATGCCTCAAAGGACTCTTCCTGAAAGCACAACTTCACTCCTCTTACATCTTTGCCCTGAATTATAAACCCTTTGGAAGTGGTGGTTTCTACCAGCAGAAGAAGGAAATGCTGGCGAGTTTTGTTTCCTGCACATCACCGAGCAGAAGCTTGTTGTGGGACGCTTTTCGAGATAAGATTGCCTATGACTTAGACAGGCAGCTATCCGGTGACGAGCATGAGATTGAACATATGCTTGCAAATGTCGAATCCTTCATGAAGAAGGGCAGCTTGGTGAAATCCTCCAGATGGTTCAGCTGGAACCAGCTATGTTGTGAGCAACTTCATGAGTTTCATGTCCTCAAAATGCTGCTGGCTGATCATTTCGGTGAAGATCAATCTTTCAGCCCTTGCTCAAGGGAAAGACTCAGCCTGTATTCCAACTCGGCGAATACACAATCGGGCAAGGAGCTCTTCGAAGGCAGAGTGCCAGAGTCCGAAGGCAGAGTGCCGGACTCTGACAATGGTGAGAGGCAGGAAGATGCACTGGGTGATTTGCAAAAGCTGTCACAGGCTGGTCGTGCCACTGATCCACGGAAAGAACTCAGCTTGTTGAAAGCCAGCATGGGGGGCTTCAAGTTGGCATACTATCTCATGACAGAAGACCTTTTCGATCACTCCAAGATATTGTACAAAGTGACCGAACCGTTGTGGACATGGTATGGGAAACAAGTAAAAAACGTTAAATCGCCGCAGGATGGTCGAGGTTATGCCGAGTTGATGACAGTGAATGATGCCTGGAAAGCAGACAAACATTTGTTGCAGATTGTCTCCAACCTGCAGAAGACCGAGTTGTGGAAGGAGCATCTGGATACTGATTTACACGAGCCCGCAGAAAAAATCATGATGTTGAGCTTGCATTTGCTGATGAACAGGGTCTGGACTTGCAGTCTTTTTTCACTTCCACCAGATGCCTATGCGGGATTGCTGTCACCTGATGCAGAAATTCGGACGATCACGGCTTTGAAGGCAAAGGGCCATCACACATCACTCTTGAGGTTGGAGTCGACATTGGCACGGTCCACTCCAAGTGTTCATGCCCGGCAACTCTTCACAGACCTGCAAGTTGGAATCAGCCATCCTTCGAGACTTTTTCTGGACACATTGGAGGCACAGGGATATGAAGTGGCGCCTCCGGGGTCAGAAGACATTGTCGTGGATGATGTTGACACAGAGCAGGACGGGGAGATGGAGGATTCTGTGCCTGAAGAAGCAGATGACGGTGCCGGAGTTGGTGACATTTTGTTAGACGGGCAAGAGGGCAGAGTGCCAGCTCAAAGGACTGTAACAATATCGGTACCAGCATGCCCTGCAACCCACCTGCTGAGTGTTCTGGTGCAGACGCTGCCAGACAACAAGATTGTGGAAGATGTGCACAACAAGATTCGTAATGATTCTTTGTTGAACAAAACCCGCAAGCAAACATACTCCACGATTCAAACTGTGATCGAGAATTCAAACGTCTTTGAAAGCCGTTCAATCAGGCATCCGGCAAAAGTCAAACGGGAATATTTTGAAAGGGAGTTTTGGAATGTGGACAGGAAGCGCCAAAAGTTGTGCTTCAGAGGATGTGTCCACAAGCTGCCGTCACAGTATACCGAGATTGTCGGCGACAAGACATGGAACACCCTGTCAGAAGAGACACTCGAACGAGCATCAGCTGCGTGGTCATGGCTAATTCACTACAATGATGCAAGACTGGCATCTCAGCATGTTCCCTTGCGTGCTGGGAAGTTTAGCAGCCTTGCAGCCCCTTTGAAGATCTTGAACCATGTCTTGGATTTGACATGCTATCTCTCTCTTGGGGCAAAAACCTGGGCTGCTCTCATGTGGCCAGTGGTCCAGCATGAGGACCAGTCGACAGGAGAGATATATTTTGTTTTGAAGGCAGAGTGCCCGGATGGTTCCAGCGTCAAGGCCTGCTGGATTCATTTGTATGAGCCCCAGTATTGGGAAGTCATCGAAACAGAGGCAGTCTTCTGGAATGGCTTCATTTGCCTCCGTCGTTGTGCTACAAGCTCAGTGTCACTTCTATCCTATATGTTGCAGCATCCCAAGTGACATGTTTTCATTTAGGATTCTGTCAACTGTCGACCCATACAGTAAATAGTACAATAAACTTATATAAGTTTTGCTGTGCTTGTTTTTGCTGACTCGACTGAGGGAAATGTCACAAGCATGTCGGACTCTCGCAGACTGCCAGAATCTCGCCGAGCATGTGATCTCCCAGACTGGAAACGTAGACGAAAAAAAGCGAAAGGAGCTGCAACGAATGCGCCGTCCAAAGCTCATGAGCCTGATCGCTTCTCATCACCTTCCGGAAGATGAGGATTTCATGCGCAAAATTGAGGCTATGTATTCGACAGCCAAAGATTCAACAGAGGATGAGGATGAGGATGACATTATCATGGGGGACTTTGTTGATGAGCTGGTTCTTGACGACCTGCTTGCTGAGGACAAACAGGAATTTAAAATGGTCTCAGACGCAGTCAGAAAACGCAGAATCAAAAGGGTGCATCAAACCTGGCAGGCCATCAAGACGCAGCAAGCAAAGGCCAAGGCAAAGGGCAAGGCCAAAGCAAAGACCAAAGCAAAGGCCAAGCCACAGGCCAAACGGAAAGCCAAGAGAAAGATTTGTCGCCCACGTATGTTGACCAGGAAGCAACCCGCGCCTCCTGATGAAAGTGGTCAAGAGGGAGCAGAAGGCAGAGTGCCAGCACCTCCTGCTGAGGTGCCGGTGGAGCCGGAGCCTGATAATCACGTGGAGGCCGCGGAAGGCAGAGTGCCAGCCCCTCCTGCTGAGATGCCGGAGGTGCCTGCTGCAATCCCTGTCCCAGAGCCTGATGATCACGTGGAGCCCGAGGAAGGCAGAGTGCCAGCCCCTCCTGCGGAGATGCCGGAGGTGCCTGCAGTGCCTATCCCAGCACTCGAGCCACGGGAGGTTGCAGTCCGTGGCCCCCAACATCAGCGGCGGCCGAACCGTGTTGACTACCAAGGGGTATGGACACCTTTTCAATGCCCGGAGTGTCCCAAGATCGCTGGTGAGATGAAGTACGACCCGAATCCTGGTGGCACTGACAAAGCAAAATGGTTTCTCCGAGTTCGTGTGACAGACGGCGGTCTCTTGGAAAGATTCGGAACATTTGTTATAGCTTCGATGTGGTTGCCTGATCTGCTGTGTGTTGTGTCACATTACATGAACCCATGTGTGTCTGGCATTGAAGGCGAGTGGAGCCACCTCGTACCCTATCACTGGGGACGTGTGGCTTCCAAGATGACAGAAGCGCAGGCCAGACAACACGTCATTGACCATAGGCCCTGTTGTGGCCCGACCAGGAGGCCTGGCAACAACTAGAGGATTCATCCTGCGCTGCAAAGAAAAGTTGTGTGTCTGTCTGTGTGCTTGCATTGATGGCAGCGGGTCCTGCTAGATTGGAATGCGTCCGAGAGACTGTGTGTTTCTGCTTGGGGAAGACGGATTGCGAAAGCATGTTCGCATTTTCACACATGTGGAATTTGTCACGTGCAAGCACATGGACAATCATTTCGAGTGCCACAACCCGGAAGCCGCACAAACTAGCACATGTGGTTTGAAGCCGTGCGTGCTTGTGACTGAACAGTAGCCGTCCAGAGCAATGCATTTCGCCCCGATCGAACGAGGAGAGTGTTTCTTCAGAGGCGAGCTCTCCCCAATCTTGATCAAAACCGCTTGCGAAAAATTGGCCAAAGCGCCTGACCAGTGGAAACCAGCTGAGAGATGGAATGAAGTTTATGACGACGTGCCTTGGGAAATCATGGTTCGCTACCTGCGTTACTGGCCACGTATTGGCTCCCGCATTACAGGAGGCCTCAGGCTTCTTCGACGGTACCAAGGCCCCTTCCCGAAGTGTTATCAGGTGGGTGAAGGAGAAGAACCGCTGGAGTTGCCGCGCGTTTCTCTCGTTTGTGATTTTGTTTATGTTTGGAACGACGAAGATGAACAACAACGGCAGTTTGTCCTTCAGATGAAACACCTCTCACTTGTTGCCATCCGTCTCGGTGGTCCGGGGGAACTTCCTGACCTTGATGCTGGAGCAATACCTTTGACCGACCAGCTTTGTGCAAAGTTGGGGTGGCAATAATTAATGGATCTTGAGGCGGGAAGGCAGAGTGCCAGCAGCTGGGAAGGCAGAGTGCCAGACGTTGTCGCGTCACCCAGCTGTACCCTGCTTCGCCTGCACGTGATTCGCTTGACAGTGTGGTCAACGCAGAAAAGCGCAACATCCAGCAGTTCGTAGCCACTTCACGCGATTTGTGCATCCCTAATACTATCAAACCCTAAAACTATGGCACTCTGCCTTCTAGCCCCAAACCCTAAATACTAAAGACCCTGAAACTCTAACCCTAACCCTTTCATTACCCTCAAACCCTAACACTATGGCACTCTGCCTCTAACCCCAAACCCTAAATATACTAAAGACCCTGAAACTCTAACCCTAACCCTTTCATTACCCTCAAACCCCTAATACTATGGCACTCTGCCTTCTAACCCCAAACCCTAAATATACTAAAGACCCTGAAACTCTAACCCTAACCCTTTCATTACCCTCAAACCCTAACACTATGGCACTCTGCCTTCTAACCCCAAACCCTAAATATACTAAAGACCCTGAAACTCTAACCCTAACCCTTTCATTACCCTCAAACCCTAATACTATGGCACTCTGCCTTCTAACCCCAAACCCTAAATACTAAAGACCCTGAAACTCTAACCCTAACCCTTTCATTACCCTCAAACCCCTAATACTATGGCACTCTGCCTTCTAACCCCAAACCCTAAATATAATAAAGACCCTGAAACTCTAACCCTAACCCTTTCATTACCCTCAAACCCCTAATACTATGGCACTCTGCCTTCTAACCCCAAACCCTAAATATAATAAAGACCCTGAAACTCTAACCCTAACCCTTTCATTACCCTCAAACCCCTAATACTATGGCACTCTGCCTTCTAACCCCAAACCCTAAATATACTAAAGACCCTGAAACGCTAACCCTAACCCTTTCATTACCCTCAAACCCCTAATACTATGGCACTCTGCCTTCTAACCCCAAACCCTAAAGACCCTGAAACTGTAAACCCTGTGCCAGGTCTTCTTCATCCTCGTCTTCTCGGAAAAAGCATTAGTTTTTTTTGTTTTAAAGTTTTTAAAAATTTTTAAAAGTTGTTTAAAGTCTTTAAAAGTCTTTCAAATTCTTTTTAAAGTTTGTAAAAGCTTTTAAAAGCGTTTAAAAGTCTTTTAAAGTATTTTTAAAGCTTTTAAATGTATTTTAATGTTTTTAAAAGTCTTTTAAATATTTTAAAAGCCTTTTAAAGTTTTGAAAAGTCTTTTAAAATTTGCAAAAGTCTTCTAAAAGTTTCTAAAAGTCTTTTAAAGTCTTCTAAAAGTTTTTAGAATGTTTTTTCTTGCATTTGAAAGTTTTTAAAAGTCTGTAAAAGTCTTTAAAAGCCAACTCTGTCGAAAAAGCCCTGTGGATCTAAACCTTGTGGTTCTGGTTCGGTGCAAAGGGGCAATGATACTACTACTACTACTACTACTACTACTACTACTACTACTACTACTACTACTACTACTACGACCACTAATAGCACTATGCTTTAACTACATCCACGACTATCAGTCCTGGGACTACAAATCCTAGATTTCAGCAGTTGAAATAGCTGCGACCCAAAAGTTTCGCCCGCATCTGGACGTCGTCCCGGAGGCTGCTCAGCAGAATTACCAGGAGGATGTGCCTCGGCTATACGTTTGGAGGATTTGGCATGTCCTTCGGCTGTCTATGACATTCCTAGGTTCTGTGGCAGTATGCGAAGCTTGCTGAGATGGAAAGCTTCCTAAAACAGGAGCAGGCTTTTGGCCGGTTTGACCCCAAGTTGTTTCATCCAGGGCTGGTGCGAGTTGCTTGAAGCCGCATTATATGCAAGGTGGGCCTAAGAAAAGCGGTGTGCGAGCATCCGGCATTGCTTGGAACGATATGCTGTGCCCCAAATCGATTGTGCAACAGGCCGGTAAAGGGCACCCAATTGCCCCAAGCCGACCGTGATTGCAGCGTGATTCTGCGTGATTTTGGCCATCGTGATTTTTAGCTCTCCCTTATAAAGTTAATAGGATCCACCAGAATGGCCGCGTGACTTCCGCGTGGTTTTGCGTGGCTTTGGCAATCGTGATTTTTCCCTGTGTTGCAGCATTTCCGAGTGATCCTTTGACCTTGGCCTGAGCACCCTCGCTGCCATGTCTTCGAACGATCTTGCTTTGCAGAAGGCAGACATCAAACCATCATGCCACAGTCTTGGCCTAGTTTCTTGCTGTTTTTGCAATGTTGGAGGTGGCGAAGCAGGCGATGGAGCAGGCGAAGCGCCGGAAGGACCTTGTTAAGGCAATGTCCGCCTGCAATGCAGGGCCGAAGACGATTGAGGAAGATGACAGCAAGCGCAGTCGTGCTTCCCGGACGCCCTCAACCATTGCGTCCACTCCATCTACTAAGACCCCGGACCCAAAGGCCATGAAGAAGGTCGCCCCGACACCGACCAAGCTCTCCTTCCAAGGTCTTTTAGTAGCACATATGAGCATCAGGGCATCACTTGATCATGCAATCATATCATCGCAAACCCACGGTTTGCAAAATTGCCCGCAATACAAAGGATCCGACGATGGCCTTGGAGATGTGGCGCGGTCGTCAAGTGCCAACTCCCTGGATTCAGACACCACTGAATTCCAGACCCCGGGTGATGTTCGAAAGGCTCTCACAGGTTTCGGAATCCAAACCGAGGTTTTTCTGAATGATCCGCATCATCTCATGTTTAGACCGGAGCCGGAGGGTTGGCGTTTGGCTTATGGGTTATAGATTACAAGCTATATAGGGTGTTTAACAATTAATGGGAATTGTTTGTCAAGCATTATATGCAAAAGCCGGGTCTCGAAAGCTATGTGGGTCTTTTACAGATTAAAACACTCCCCCTACCCTGTCCGTACTCGAAATCCCAACAAGCTTGTTGTGTAAGTTTCCGAAGAAGACCCCGAAACTAGTACCCGATAATGACAGTAGGATCATTAGGACCCCAAATGATTAGTAATATATAGGAATTATAATAATTCTCCGTATGAATATTATATGTGTCTAATATTTTGAGAGAGAGAGAGAGAGAGAGAGAGAGAGAGAGAGAGAGAGAGAGAGAGAGAGAGAGAGAGAGAGAGAGAGAGAGAGAGTCTACTTTGCCCACAAACTCTAATCCTTACTAACTATAGTAAGGTTCCAGGACCCCATCAACCTAGAGAGGAGCCTACTTGTTTATGTACGAACGAAAAACCACCTGACATTTTGTGTAGCTTCGATTGAACACCACATACAATCGGATCCGCAGTGACCAAGACACGATCGCGAGGCCCGTGCGATCCACAACCAGTTCTGCGACGAAACGCAGATGGAGGTGGATGACGACCTCATGGAGCTTTCGACGCAGATTACAAAGGATCTAAGTGCTTTGAGCTTGCAATTGGAGCAGGCAGTGTGGGAACACAAATTACAAGAAAGTAGCTAATTTAGGTATACTTGTAGTTAAAGTTTTAAAGGCTACACCTCAGGGATCTTGCTAGGGGCCTAGGGGAATTGTGTTATCCAGGATATATATATATATATGTATATTTACTGAGCCATCTATGGTAATCTTGACCCATGAAGGATGAAGAGATGAAGCCAAAAGAGATGCAAGCGAGTGTCCCGCCACCCAGTGCCGATCCGAGTGGCCCGGAAAAGATCCAAGCGAGTGTCCCACCGCCCAGCGATCCGAGTGGCCCGGAAAAGATCCAAGCGAGTGTCCTGCCGCCCGGTGCCGATCCGAGTGGCCTGGAAAAGATCCAAGCGAGTGTCCCGCCACCCACTGCCGATGCGAGTGGCCCGGAAAAGATCCAAGCGAGTGTCCCACCGCCCAGTGCCGATGCGAGTGGCCCAGAAAAGATCCAAGCGAGTGTCCCGCCGCCCAGTGCCGATGCGAGTGGCCTAGAAAAGATCCAAGCGAGTGTCCCGCCGCCCAGTGCCGATGCCGATGTGGAGATGCGCAGTGTCGATCTGGCTGACCTAGCCCGAAGGTTCCTAGCTCAGTATCAAGCCCTTCTGAGACCTGGAACTGTGGACATGGAGTTGCTAGCAGCAGCGATTCAGATTGTCAAGGGGGGGTCCGACGTGCCAGAGCAGACAGGAGATATCTCTGCAATCAATGCTTTGGAGCAGGCCCTCAAAAGCAAGATGCCCAGAGCAAGCCCCCCTGGGAAGCTTGCCATGCTCCATCCTCAAGAGAAGCCTGATCAAGAAATGGTTGCAGCTGCAACACCTGCAACGACCGCAGACCCTGTAGCAGCTACAACGACCGTTGCCCCGGTACCAGCTTCCGATGCAACCTCTGTCAGCGTCACCGACAAAGCAGGGTATGAGGCCAGGCTGGATGAGATCGAGAAGCAGCTCAAGGCCGGGAATGTTTCAGATATTGTGGTATGGGGTTCTCTCATTCGGTTCTCGTCGCAGACATGGATAGTTAGCTTCAAAAGCATTCGACCAACAGGATGACTTCTACAAGACCAACTACATGCGGTTCAACCGAACTTTTCAGAGCAGCTTGGTGTCCACACTAGACGTTGTAGTCGGAATCGTTATTCTTTCAGGCCCCTAGAAACCGTAGCTATGCTATTTAACTCATTGCAATTCCAGCAGTACAAGCCTAGGTCCTGCTTGCCCGCCCAAGCTGCTTTCGGAGTGGAAGAAAGCACACGCCGGCAAAGGCCCGAAGGGATCCTCGGCTGCATCATTGATGTGTGTATATATATATATATATATATATATATATATATATATATAATCCGAGAAAAAATATGTGTGTAGATGTGCTCTAATCCCAAATTACATATATATATATATATATATATATATATATATACATATATATATATATATATATTCGCTGAGATACAAAGCGTATCAACGAGCTCTTCAAAGAGTTCATTATGTCTGGGAAGATTGGGGATCCAGCCGGGTGATCGCGATCGAGAAGTTCACGAGCTCCAATGAGGAGACTGGCCAATGGGTTTGGGACACCCGCCAGGAGCCTTGCATGTAATATAACCTTGTATGTGTGTGTGTAATATGCATTATAATACTGTATGTATATTACAATAATATAGCTGTAGTAGTAGTAGTAGTAGTAGCAGTAGTAGTAGTAGTAGTAGTAGTAGTAGTAGTAGTAGTAGTAGTTGTTGTTGTTGTAATTCCTGTAGTTGTAGCTGTAGTTCTCGTAGTAGCAGAAGTAGTAGCGCCTTAGTAGGAGTAGTAGTAGTAGTAGTAGTAGTAGTAGTAGTAGTTGTTGTTGTAGTAGTAGTAGCAGTAGTAGTAGTAGTAGTAGTAGTAGTAGTAGTAGTAGTAGTAGTAGTAGAAGTAGTACAGTAGTACTAGTATAGTAGTATAATAGTCGTAGTAGTAGGTAGTAGTAGTAGCAGTGCCATTTTAGGTATGAGTAGTAGTAGTAGTAGTAGTAGTAGTAGTAGTAGTAGTAGTAGTAGTAGTAGTAGTAGTAGTAGTAGTAGTAGTAGTAGTAGTAGTAGTAGTGATAGTAGTAGTTACATATATATATATATATATGTTTACATACGTCTATATATAGCTAGTATAGTAATAAAAGAGTGTGGTAGTGTTCTTACTGGTGATGACCAAGTATAGAAATAATGCAGGGCCTCATGGACCTCTGGAAAAACGAAGAGCTGGTCAAGGAGTTCATTGCCGAGAAGGACCTTAATATGCTGGGTTAGATAAGGGGGGGGGTCATATTGTCCTCAAATCTGGATCCGTGATATGCCATTGAAATCCCTGAACCCAATCTCAAATCACTGGAAATCTTAATCTGGCGGTATAGCTAGATGATTCGATGTCCATAGCTAGCGCGGTTGTCGTCTGAAGCTACTGCAAAAAACGCCGGCAGGAGTTGGACCCAGACACCAACATCCGCAAGCATCCGGATTTCCCTCGGAATGAGGCTAGCACTTTTAACTACTCCTATTCGTTGAGTCTTTTCAGAGCCCACTAACCCTCCATGACCAGGCTATGAGGCTCTATCGCCGATGGAAAGAGTTTACTGAGACGCAGAAGTCCACCCGTGAGACGAGTCTCTCTTATGAAAGAGAGGGTGCAACTGCTTCTTGGTCAGATGTGCCGGATGGTGATGGTGCCCGCAGCAGCAATGAGAACCCCAACCCCAATGGAAAGGGGAAGAGCAAGGGACACAAAGGGAAAAAGAAGGGAGAAGAGGGCAGTGAGCAGGAAGTCAAGAGCAAGAGCACGGATCAACTTGCTAAATCGGCCTGTGCTGTGGCCAACCAGGACCTTTGCGAGATAAAAAGCTTCCCATCCAAATTGGCAAAGGCCGGAGTGAGCCCAGGCAGCATTTATTTAGGGTTCCTGGCTGTGTTGCTAAATATTGCATATCCAATGGTGAGTTCAGCCCCCGACAACAAACCCTACACCCCATATAAGCTACATATGTATATGTATACGTATATATATATATATGTATATATATATATATAATCCTTAAACCCCGAACCCTAGTCACGTACATATGTTATACCTGCTAGATCGATCTGATAAGCCAGCGAGTTGCTCGGATGAAATGGGCAGCTTCCTCCTTAGTTTAGAATAGAAGTTGTTGCAATAAGATTTGCAGGGAAGTCTTCTTGTTTGTTTCTCGACTGGGAACTCAATTCAGACCGGCTTCCCCATAATTCAATGCAGGCATATGGCTAGCTGCATGGCTAACCCAGGTCTTTTGTTGCTAGAATTTATTATAAGTTCCAGTACGGGCCCGGCTCCTGCAAGCACGATTCTATATTTGCCTCGACCCCCCAACCCCGATCTGCCATAGCAGGGAACTAATAAGCTAAACCGATGAACCCAGTGGCATGGATATCGTTAGTTAATTATAGTGAACCTGGTTTTGCCTGAGATTATATAGCTTTAAGCTATATAGATGTATAATCAGTTACATGCTGCACATGTGGGTGGGGACGACGAGGAGCTTCTCTCTCTCTTATTTTCGACTAAGTGGCAGCAGGAGTACTTTTATCTCTCGTGAAGTTGAGGGTTCTCTGCTCCTTGGAGATGCTGCGGTAGAGGACTTGCCAGGGGATTTCTTCCTTACCCATATAGGGAAATGAAGCTCATTTCTTGTCGATGACTAGGTGTCTCGCGTTCGTCTTCTTGAAACTGGAGGCGCTTTGAGCCTTGTCTTCTTCGACTAGAAGCGAGCTCCCTTCAATTCTCTTCAGAGGAGATGGAGGCTTACCAAGAGGTAGACGAGTTCTCTGCTCGAAATCAGCCGACTGACTTGGTGGGACTCTCTCCGTGTTTTCGTTGAGGGTTAGGGGAATCTCCACCCTTTCTTCTTGAGTGTATGCCCTTTTCCATCTTTTGAAAAGGTAAAAGAAATAATCAAGATCTCTTTCCCTTGCCAAGAGAGAAAGGAGGTTTCTTCTGCGTGTGCGTATGCTTTTTTTCCAGCTGTTGAAAAGATAAAGGAAATACTCAGGATCCAATCCCCTGATCAAGAGAGAAGGAGTTCTCTTCTGCCGACCGATGGGTAAACGGAGACCTTTGAGTTCTCGTGAAGTTGGAGGCGCCTGTCTGCTTTGCTGGGATGGATCTTTCTTGCGTCTCCTTACATGGGAGGAAGCTCTCAGTCATTTCTTGTGGAGGATGAGGTAGAAGACTTTTCCTTTTTGAAGCTAAGGGAGATCTGTCCTTTCTTGCTATCTCTTCAATCTTCTTAAGAATACAAGGCAACCTACCAAGAGGTGAAAAAGCTTTCTGCTAGAAGGATGCTCTCTTCTGTCGGCACGAATAAACTGGGGACTCTCTTCTGGTTTTGGAGCATGAGGTCTTTTCCTTTTGAAGACTGAGGGACGACTAGATGTCTCTAGTTGAAAATTGGAGGGGCTCCACCCTTTCTTCTTGAGGGCATGCTCCCTTCCATCTTTTTTAAAAAGGTAATGGCAATAATCAAGATCCCATCCCCCTATCAAGAAAGAAAGACGGCCTCTTCTTGCTGACCGGGAGGTAAACGGAGCCGTCTTATTTCTCCTGAAGTTGGAGGGGCCTGTTTGCTTTGTTGAGATGGCGCTTTCTTCTGTCCCATTAGATTGGAGGAGGCTCTCAGTCATTCTTTTATTTCTCGTGAAGTTGGAAGGGTTCTCTGCTCCTTGGAGATCCTGCGGTAGAGGACTTGTCAAGGGATCTCTTCCTTACACATATAGGGAAGAGAAACTCATTTCTTGCCGATGACGAAGAAGTGGGCTCCCTTCACTTCTCCTCAGAGGAGATGGAGGCTTACCAAGAGGTAGAGGAGTTCTCTGCTCGAAATCAGCTGAATGACTTGGAGGGACTCTCTCCATGTTTTCGTTGAGGGTTGGGGGAATCTCCACCCTTTCTTCTTGAGCGTATGCCCTTGTCCACCTTTTTAATAGGTAAAGGGAATTTTCAGCATCTCTGTCCCTTGCCAAGAGAGAAAAGAGGTTTCTTCTTCTTGCGCGTTTCCTTTTCCATCTTTCGAAGAGGTAAAGGAGAAAAAAGGATCCAATACCTTGCGCTAGAAGGATGCTCTCTTCTGTTGCCACGAATAAACTGGGGACTCTCTTCTTGTTTTGGAGCATGAGGTCGTTTCCTTTTGAAGACTGAGGGAAGACTAGATGTCTTTAGTTGAGTTGGGGGGAGCTCCACCTTTTCTTCTTGAGGGCATGCTCCCTTCCATCTTTTTTAAAAAGGTAATGGCAATAGTAATCAGGATTCCGTCCCATTATCAAGAAAGAAAGACGGCCTCTTCTTGCTGACCGGGAGGTAAGCGGAGCCGTCTTATTTTTCTCCTGAAGTTGGAGGGGCCTGTTTGCTGTGTTGAGATGGCGCTTTCTTCTGTCCCATTAGAGTGGAGGAAGCTCTCAGTCTCTTCTTGTCGAGGATGAGGTCAGAGGATGAGGTAGAGGGCTGCTCATGTCGTGTTGAAGGCTGGGGGGAGACTTTTTTTGAAGACTGACAAAGCTCTGTCCTCACTTGTCTTTCTTCTATCTCTTGAGGAGGAAGAAGGGACTCTCTTCCATCTTTAACAAGGTAATGGCAATAATCAAGATCCCTTCCCCCTATCAAGAAAGAAAGGAGGCCTCTTCTTTCCGACCGAGAGGTAAACAAGCCCTCTTCTTTCTCGTGAAGTTGGAGGGGCCTGTTTGCTTTGTTGAGATGGCGCTTTCTTCTGTCCCATTAGATTGGAGGAAGCTTTCAGTCTCTTCTTGTCGAGGATGAGGCAGAGGACTTCATTTTGGAAGCTAATTCAGAGGATGAAGTAGAAGGCTGCTCATGTCGTGTCGAAGGCTGGGGGAGGATCGGACTCTATTTTTGAAGATTGAAAGAGCTCTGTCATTACTTTTCGAGAGCTATCTCTCTTCTATCCCTTGAGGAGGAAGAGGGGACGACAAGGAGCTTTTCTCTCCTATTGTCGACCACGACGCAGCCGGAATTCTTTTATTTCTCGTGAAGTTGGAAGGGTTCTCTGCTCCTTGGAGATCCTGCGGTAGAGGACTTGTCAAGGGATCTCTTCCTTACACATATAGGGAAAAGAAGCTCGTTTCTTGCCGATGACGAAGAAGTGGGCTCCCTTCACTTCTCCTCAGAGGAGATGGAGGCTTACCAAGAGGTAGAGGAGTTCTCTGCTCGAAATCAGCTGAATGACTTGGAGGGACTCTCTCCGTGTTTTCGTTGAGGATTGGGGGAATCTCCACCCTTTCTTCTTGAGCGTATGCCCTTGTCCACCTTTTGAACAGGTAAAGGGAATTTTCAGCATCTCTGTCCCTTGCCAAGAGAGAAAAGAGGTTTCTTCTTCTTGCGCGTTTCCTTTTCCATCCTTCGAAGAGGTAAAGGAGAAAAAAGGATCCAATACCTTGCGCTAGAAGGATGCTCTCTTCTGTTGCCACGAATAAACTGGGGACTCTCTTCTTGTTTTGGAGCATGAGGTCGTTTCCTTTTGAAGACTGAGGGAAGACTAGATGTCTTTAGTTGAGTTGGGGGGAGCTCCACCCTTTCTTCTTGAGGGCATGCTCCCTTCCATCTTTTTTAAAAAGGTAATGGCAATAGTAATCAGGATCCCCTCCCCTTATCAAGAAAGAAAGACGGCCTCTTCTTGCTGACCAGGAGGTAAACGGAGCCGTCTTCTTTCTCGTGAAGTTGGAGGGGCCTGTTTGCTTTGTTGAGATGGCACTTTCTTCTGGCCCATTAGATTGGAGGGAGCTCTCAGTCTCTTCTTGTCGAGGATGAGGTAGAGGGCTGCTCATGTCGTGTTGAAGGCTGGGGGGAGACCTTTTTTGAAGATTGACAGGGCTCTGTCCTCACTTATCTTCCTCTTCTATCCCTTGAGGATGAAGAAGGGGCTCTCTTCCATCTTTAACAAGGTAATGGCAATAATCAAGATCCCTTCCCCCTATCAAGAAAGAAAGGATGCCGACCGAGAGGTAAACAAGCCCTCTTCTTTCTCGTGAAGTTGGAGGGGCCTGTTTGCTTTGTTGAGATGGCGCTTTCTTCTGTCCCATTAGATTGGAGGAAGCTTTCAGTCTCTTCTTGTCGAGGATGAGGCAGAGGACTTTTCATTTTGGAAGCTAATTCAGAGGATGAAGTAGAAGGCTGCTCATGTCGTGTCGAAGGCTGGGGGAGGATCGGACTCTATTTTTGAAGATTGAAAGAGCTCTGTCATTATTTTTCGAGAGCTATCTCTCTTCTATCCCTTGAGGAGGAAGAGGGGACGACAAGGAGACCACGACGCAGCCGGAATTCTTTTATTTCTCGTGAAGTTGGAAGGGTTCTCTGCTCCTTGGAGATGCCACGGTAGAGGACTTGTCAAGGGATCTCTTCCTTACACATATAGGGAAAAGAAGCTCGTTTCTTGCCGATGACGAAGAAGCGGGCTCCCTTCACTTCTCTTCAGAGGAGATGGAGGCTTACCAAGAGGTAGAGGAGTTCTCTGCTCGAAATCAGCTGAATGACTTGGAGGGACTCTCTCCGTGTTTTCGTTGAGGGTTGGGGGAATCTCCACCCTTTCTTCTTGAGCGTATGCCCTTGTCCACCTTTTGAACAGGTAAAGGGAATTTTCAGCATCTCTGTCCCTTGCCAAGAGAGAAAAGACGTTTCTTCTTCTTGCACGTTTCCTGTTCCATCTTTTGAAGAGGTAAAGGAAAAAGGGGATCCAATCCCCTGATCAAGAGAGAAAGGAGTTCTCTTCTTGCCGACCGATGGGTCAACGGAGACCTTTGAATTCTCGTGAAGTTGGAGGGTCCTTCCTGTTTGGTTGCTGCTTGCCGCTTTGTTGGTGAAAGCTCATTTATTCGAGGTGTTGCTCCGAAACAAGAAAGGAAGCTGTATTTGCGTTGTTGTCGCCGCTTACTGCTTGGTTCGCGATTGCTCATTTATGCGGAGTCTTGTTCCGAGACAAGAAGAGAAGCGGTATTGTGTTGCTGTATACTTATGGTGATTGCTAACTTGGCATAACGCTGTCAATTACGTATCTGTGTTAACTTGCTGTCCGAGTCAGGTCTCGTGACGCAAACCTGACACTAACAGAATGTTGCTCCAATACGTACTCTCGCTCGCTGTTTTTCGGAGTCCCAATCGCATAATGTTTCCAAGCACGAAGCGACTGGTAAAAACCCACAGCGGGAGCTTCTAAATAGACCCGGTTTTGCTCAGCCCCCCCCCCCCCCCATGATCCACCCGAACCTGCTTCTTGCAAACAGTGGATCATGGGAGTTGGGCAACCTCGGATGCGAATACACGGCCAGGCACCAAGTTCCCCAAAGTTTGCAAAGCTGGAAATGCGAAAACATCGACAGGCACCAATTTCCCCCAAAATCCCAAACTCTGAGCAACTATGGCCCGGCACGCCTCATAGATGCCGGGATTTTGGTGATATTGTGGAAATTGTCCAGCCTCACAAAGTTTGGGGAAATTGGTGCCTGGCGGTGTTTTGGCAACCTCGGATGCGAAAACACCGCCAGGCACCAATTTCCCCAAAGTTTGCAAAGCTGGAAGTGCGAAAACATCGACAGGCACCAATTCCCCAAAAAATCCCAAACTCTGCGCAACTATGGCCGGGCACGCGTCATAGATGCCGGGATTTTGGTGATTTTGGGGAAATTGGTGCCTGGCGAGGTTTTGGCAGTTCCAGCCTTACAAAGTTTGGGGAAATTGGTGCCTGGCGGTGTTTTGGCAACCTCGGATGCGAAAACACCGCCAGGCACCAGTTTTTCTCGAAAATTCATACAGCTGAACTCTGACGGCCTCCATAGATGCCAGGATTTTGGTGATTTTAGGGAAATTGGAGCCTGGCGAGGTTTTGGCACTTCCAGCCTCACAAAGGTTGGGGAAATTGGTGCCTGGCGATGTTTTGGCAACCTTGGAAAACACTGCCAGGCTCGAATCTCCAAGATTCCTGAGACCTGAAATGCAAAAGTAATAGAAGAACAGCCGTACCATGTACTCATACCTGAGCCTTCAATTGTTTCAGTTCCGAACTGTGCTCTTGCTTGTTTCATCAAACAAAGTCCTAGCTGTTGTTAAGATCACCTTTCCTCAATAAAAGAAATAGAAGAACAGCTGTATTTCATAATACTGAAACTTGCTTGTGTTTGTGGATGCTTAATTATGCGGAGGCACATGTTCGTTAAATGGTACATCATGTTTAGATACTGTCGAGTTCTTGTTTCTGCATCGAAGTAAGATCTTGCTAACCGTTTAAATTCTTGCCCGTTGCTTGAACAAAGAAGAAGTTTTTCTTGTATTTCATAGTACTTCACAAATTAAAGAAGCTGATAAGATCCGATATTTGTTATCATTACATATAAAGTGAGTTCCCCAGTAGTACTGCCTTATTACTTTGGGGTTCCCTTATTCAAACTCAATACCCGGAAAAAAGGTACCATTCAGGCGACACTGGGGAACCTGGTAAATGAGCTTTCAATTGCTTCGCCTACTGGCGGTACTAGCTCTTCTCTCGTGGAGCAAAACCATAACCGAGTCAAGGTCAACCTGGCTCCAGAGGTAAGCCTTAAAGCATAGTGAGAAAAGATGTGTTATGAAAAGAGGTCTGGCGCTTTTCATGCTGTATTCAAAGATGGCAAGAGCGATTATGTGTTCTGAGCCAGGACGGTCTTGCATCTTCTTAATAAGAAAAACAGCAAATGTGTTCAGAAGAATAACGAATGCTTTCCAGATACATGCTTGTCTTAATTCCCACGAAGCGTAAAGCTTAATAAGCTCAACATACTCTGCTTGTGACCGAATGTATTTGGAGTTTGGAAGAGGGAGACCATTCTTTCACTAAACCAAGAGCTCGTTGAGTTCCAGCCACTGAGGTCCAGCGACTGATAAGGGCCAAAGGTGGCTTATTGTGTTTCTTAGTGCTGAAACGAGATTTCTAATAACAGCACCACCTGAAAAAGAACAACCATGCTTCCCTTGTCTGTTGAAATTTTGAAGATATGAAGTTGTCCTAGGTTCCCTTGAAGCATGAAGATACATGGAGGTTCCTTTCCATGTCTGATGGGCAACACCTCTGTTTAGTGTGGTTACACTGTTGCGAGTGAGCCAAACACACTACTGGCATGTTTGCTTTCACTGAAGGAGTTGTCCTTACCCCTTTTGCTATGAAGAGAAGAGCAGCTGTGTCTATTCAAACTGTACATCTTAAGTAGTTCGACAAACTCCAAGATCCAGAACCGGAATCTGGTTTCGGTTTCGGCTTGTTTACCTATGATATAAAGGAATAAAACAGTCAGGTATACATGTACATGAAGTGCAGAACACAGCGTAAATACCGATAGATTCGGACTCTAGGATTCAGCATCTTGGGAAAGAAGACTGCGCAGGAGTATTGACAAGAAGGCTGGGGTGGATCATCGGGGGGGGGGTGACCATTTTTTTGTTCATTATTTTTACATATTATATATATATATATATATATATATATACTCGCGCCCGTATTTCTTAGTGCCTCAGGCTGGATCTCTAGGCCACGAGGTGCGGCCGCAGCGGGACCAGAAGAACCAGAACCAAGCGCCTTGTTCAACTTCTGCCTCTCTTTCCTCCTGTCCGCGGCGTCCTTCATGCTGTTGGGATTACGGTTGATCGCCCTCATCCTGCCTCCAGTGTACTGGTTCGCGTGAACCTCGATGAGGAGCGGAGTGTGGGCGTCGTAGTCCCGGTCGTTGAGAAGGTACGCGGCGCTGGTGGAGTTCAGAAGCCATTCGGAGACCCTGATGTCGTACTCGTTCTTCTGAGCTGGAAACTCAGCCCATTGATCGTCCGACATGCTGTGGCCCCACTCCACGACTCTCGCCAGAACTGGATCCAACCCAGGAAAAGTATTCCAATCAGGCTGCTTACCGAGCGTGTCCTCGTACTGTTTCAGAAGCCACATGGCGTTTGCTGACACGTGTCTCGCGCGGGGCGAGCAGAGGTGTGGGCCCGACCAGGCCTCGACGAAGTAGTCGAGAAGGCTTTGGTACATTCCGCCACGAATATCCATTGACTCCTGCTTTCTGCCTGTGGCCCGGTACATGGCCATGTTGGCATCGCCGCCGATGAGGTCGACTTGGTACTGGTAGTGCAGGCAGTCAACGAACATGTTGCCCAGAACCTCGTGAGCCAACGCCACCTTGTCGGCTGCCGCGTCGTTGTGGAGGTGGAAGCAACAGACCCTTATGCGGTCGGAGCCAGCACGCTCCAAGACCTTGGTCAGTGCATCGTCTGGGAAGTCGCCACGATTTCCCTGAGTCCCCGCTGGCACAGGCATCCCGTACACGATCTCGAGGATCATATAAGTGATCGGAAGAGATTGGTGAGCAAGCCCAGTGAGTGTTGAGCCTGCCAAACGGGTGATGCTGCTGCCGACATTGTTGGTACGAATTGCAATGAGAATGTCCCTTGGACTCATTCTGCAGAAATTGCCACCCACGTGCTGTGAGAAACGCCTTCTCAGAGTCGTTGATCTCAGAGGCCTCGCACAACATGAAGAAGTGTGATTTACTCTGAGCGATCGACTTGATCAAGGCCCCTTTGGATGGCGCGGAGTCGTCCCAGTCAATGTGACTGGCAACGGAGGTAGGCGCAGTGCGTTTCCTACCTCTGCTCATGTTGCCAAGATTGACAATGAAAGCGGCGTACTTGGTCTTGCTCGTGAAGAGGGGGACCTTGTCAGGGAGAGGTATCTGGGGTTAAGGTCGAACAGCCTACCGAAGGCTCTCCTCAGGGAGAGGTATCGGAAACCAAAGATGAGCACATGGGTCAGAAGGGAGGACAGTCCGAGGACAGTGAGATGGCAGAGGAAAGCTCGCCACAGGACGAGGAATCCATGCCTGATATTTCTCCCGAAAAAGATGATGAACTTCACGATCAAGGCATCTGGGGGAAATGCAAGAATGTCCCGGACCCTGAGATCTACAAGGCCGCGAAGGATGCAGAGGAGAAGATCGAGAACACGTTCGAGAACATGGGTAAGGCGAAGGAGAAGATCCCGACGAGTACAAGCACTTCCTCGCCGAGCTCGTCAACATCGAACGTGAGAGTCCCATGCGGTTGTTCTCTAAGCAAGCACGTGGTTATGGCTACAGCGGCCTCTATCACACCGGCTTGCGCGACCACACGTGGGAACCAGTTCTCGCATTTAAGGTGCAACATATGAACTGGAGGGTCAATGCTCCACCTCACAAGGGGCAGAAGTACTCTCTCAGCGCAGGAGACCTACTCGCCCAGTTCAATCTCCGACAGGCACGATGTGGTTTTTCGGTCGGGAGACGTCCGCAGCACCTTAAATGACAAGCTGATGGAGAAGGCCTCTGACATCCGGGAAGCAGCTCTGGAGGTCTTGGAAGCGCTTCTCGAAAAGGTGAAGTCCCTCGACGCAAGCGGCTCCTCAATCTCCTCGACCTGTGGACCAGGAAGCCGTTCGATGAACTCTTCAACCAAAAGGTCTTCATAGGGCATAGCGTCGCGTGTAGAGTTCATTCAGCTCTGCCTCCTTCTTCTCGCGCAGGTTCTAGTGAGCCAACAAATCTGCCCTTGCCTTGCGGGCGAAGGCCGACTTGAAGTCCTTGTTTTCGGCTGTAGAGAAAACCTTATCCAAAGCTGCCAGCACATAGCGACCATTGAAGGGTTAAAGCATTGTGCGCCTCGAGTGATCAGGATCCTCCGTCTTGGGCATCGTGGAGCGAGGATCGTCACTGCGAGGGCGATCGAACCCGATGTTGCCGACGGAAGGTCCGAACTCGTCCTGCGCCGCAATGGTGACGGTCTCCAACATCTCAGCAAGGCCTCCAGGGTGACGCTTCAGAAGTGTAACCATTGGAATAAACCTTCGGCTTCTCCTGCAGCTCGACGAGGTAGTTCCCTTGCAACTTCCCCATCTCAAAGGCTTTCAAGAAGAAGTGCAAGCAATACCCCGACAGGGGATGCTGAAGCCAGGATGCCCAGCTATACTCACCACCCAAGGACTCCCTCATAGATGGAGTCAAAGCATGCAAGGGAGTGACCTGAACGAGGGCATCGCCGTAGGAGCCGGAGCTGGGCATCCGCTGACCAGAAAAAGATGCCAAGGATTGGTCCTTGCCTCGCGGAGAACCTCGTTGAGCTCCTCCTGCTGCTGGGACTTGTGCGCATCAACCTTGCCGTGGACGGTGTCCCCAGCCTGGTACGCATACTTGGTAGCCCCTTCGGAGACGGTGGCTCGCCGCTCCCGCTCTTCCTTAAGCTCATTGTCACGAATAAGCTTCTGGAGAGCTGATGCGTCCAATGTGGGTACCTCTCCCTAGGAGAGCTTTCCTGAGAAGGTTGGCCGACATCCTGAGATGTCTCTGGCCTTGTCTTGGGAGCAGGCTTCGAAGGCCGTGGATCCGTACTGCTTCCCGGTCCCTCTCCCTGAAGAGAGCCTCGGCGGACGGTAGTGGAACGTCAAATACATTGGCGCCACGTCCTTGTATGAGAGCGCCACGCCATTGACTGTGAGATACAGCTCGTGGCCGTGGTTCAGCAAGCTCTCATAATCGAGCTTGGCGTAGAAGACGTAGGAGCCGTACTTAATGACGGTCCCAGGCCCCGGAGAAACCTCCTGCGTAAGCGAAGTGGATGGCTCTCCGGTGCCGCTGCCACGCCGCCTTCTTAGCCTCCAGCAGCAAGCCCTTTTCCCGGATACTCTCATAGTTAGAGTTGTCCGAGGCATGAAAGATCATGCCGAGCTGGTGGCATCTCTCCATGGTGAGCTTCTCCCCTAGGGCGACATCCGACACCTGCTCTGGAACCTGGAAGTCGAAGTCGAAGATGCGCTCGTACTGGAGCGCCGCCGGGGCCATTTAGATGTTGAAGCGGCCCTTCGAGTTCGCCATCAGGAAGCTGAAGAACTTCCTGGGAACCCATTCATTATCGTCTCCAGGGGATCTCCATGTACTTCCCCGGCGTGACCTTTTCGTCGTGCCGAGTCAGCCGCGAGAGCTGCTTGGACGACTTCACGGCCCAGCCGCCATGGTCGTGCTTCAGCTTGGAGACCTCGAAGATCTCCTTGCCCAGCACGTCCAACTCCGAAGAGTCCAGGCAGCCCAGGAAGCAGCACAGGAACTCGTACTTCCATACGAGATTCCGCTGCAGTACAAGGGTTCCAGGGTGGCTCTCCTCACAGCGCCGGACATGTGACAAAAACGCCAACTGTCCTTCCAGAATGTTCACAGCGGCCATCTTGCCCTGAGGGAAGTACGCCGTGGTGTCCTGCTGCCCGTAGACACGTGGAACAGGCTCCGGGACGATCTTGAGGGAGGCCACCGGTGCATCGCGAGGAAAGGCTCGAGAACCCCTTGTGGGGTTGGTTATCACGCCGTCATCTCCAACTGATCGGAGAACACGACGTGGCACCCAGGACGCGCTCTTCAGATGCATGGCAAGGTCACCAGTGCGAACGTCAACCTTGAGGTTGCATCCGTTGTTCGGTGTCCAGAAGACCTGCACTGGTGCCTCTCCTCCTGTGAGAGGAGCGTCCAGCATCCATCGAGGGTCCTGCCGCAGCCATGCTGGTATCAGAAGTGGAAGTTGTGGGCTACTTGCTCACTAAAGTTTTGAACCAGCTGATTTGAGCAATGCAGGCACACAGACCAAAAACTCTTCATGAAGCACATGCATTGAATTGCTCTGACAGCTCACACATGAAGCAGACATGACTCATAAACGCTCCTGCATGAACATGACATGTTGCACAGAACTCAAAACCGCATATTCCTTACGGAGCCAGGCGTGCAAGAAAGCTTTGTGCTCAATCATAGAACGAAAAGGAGGATGTGAATCGATTTCCTTTAACCACCCAGTTTGAACAGAGTTCTGGAGGTTCCTAGGAGCTTCGTTTCGTGAGGCAGTTAGAAAGACAATGTTCGGTTCGAACGTGAGAAAGATCAGCAATCGCCCCTGAACAAGCTTCCTTTCTCAGCATTTGAATCATGTGAATGGTTTCCTGTTGTTCGGGGAGTGAGTAGTAGAAGCAGTAGACACGAGATTGTTAGCATCGGTTCGCATGTGAATCTCAGCGTCAAGACCACTAATATCCTTCCACAAACCACGAAGCATCTGACAGGTACCAAAACACTTCATCAAGGCATAAAGTTCAGCGACAGTAGTGCTAAGGGTCGTTCTCTTGATTTTGGTTGATTCGAAGAAGACCAATGAGCCTCGGGTGTCCCTTCGATTCTTGACCCTTTCATCGGCGCTGAAAATAGTCATCGCCCTCTGTGAGGATTTGTCGCTGTTGTTACGAAAAGCTGCGTCAGGAATTCCAAGAATTCTCAGTGATCCCTTCACTGGCCACACCCGCAACTCAACCTCTTCACTGCGTATCTGTCGACACAACTTGTTCAACTCCCTGCAGTGACCGACGGCCGGAGCAGCAGATGCTGAAGCCAAGCGAGAGAACTGATAGAACCCAACGAACACGCTGTCCGGTGAACGTAGGTCGTTCTTGTCCTCGTGACCGACAGTGAATTGTTCCTTTATTTTCTTAAGGAACCAAGTGAGGAACTCAGGGGTCCCACTGATGAGATCATCAACATGAAGGCTCATCACTCCAACTGTCTTCCGGCCTTTGCTGGGACTTCCATGCGTCCACAGGCATATCGCCATGTGGATCATCGTACCCAGGATAGTCCACATCATCATCATTGGCCGGCGGTTGCGGTGCAAGGTGCCGGCGCTGGCTGGTCCGTGAAGTCCAAACCAACATCAGGCCCTCGTCTGGAAGTGTTGTGCTGTGACTCATTCCAGAAAACTATCATGGACCAATTCGTTGATTGCATATCCTTGAGGCAAGGAAGCAACTGTGCCATCGTTACGAAAAACACATGATCCATGTCACCTTTCTGCCACAAAATCACAACAGCATCCGGATGACGATGAACCAAAGGAAATGTTTCCCTTGAGTCCCCCTGTAGACGTTACAGTATTCAAATTCCAGGTAAGGGAGAGTCAGCACTCGCACATTCTTAATCATGGGCCGCAAGGCGACCGCATCGGAAGATGTGGTAGTGTGAACTTCCAACTCAGTACCCGGAAGGAGATTGTCAACGTAAGACAGAGTTTGGACCAAAGACGATGTAACAAAGCGCTGTGGAGCAACAAGCTTCAGAGGTGACGGGAGCTTCCCTTTGTCATTGTTGGAGAGCAACGAGTACTCTGCTTCTGAGGGAAGAACCGGCAAGGCCTCTGAATTTCTATCTGAACGCAAGCACAACGCACACAATGTACCATCATCGAAATCCTCAAAGATATCCTCGAACAAATACGCTTGTCTGAGAGATCTGATCGTTCATCACCCACAAGACATTGCGACAGCAATACAGCAAACCTAGGGTCAAGTGTGGTCGAAGAGTCATAGCCTTCATCAAGCGACTCCAACCAAGCAAATGATCCCTCAGGCAGATTGGTGAGAAGGGAGATCTCACCATGCTGATGCTCACCGCGGTTCTTGAAAGTGATGAATGAAAGTCCCTTTCTCCACTTCAGTGAGCGACTGCTCTGAGAGAGCCAGAACCCAGAATGAGAAGGATACATGATGGTAACAAAATACCCATCACCCTTGTCATCTTGCCAACGGCAGACCTCGGCACAAAAGTGCCAGAAGGCATTAGCAGCCTTCCTGGACCACTCGTCAGGAATGACAGGATGAATGAAGATGTGATTAGGCTCAGCCTTCAAGATCACTTGCCAAGCAGATTCGATCGGCATTCCATTCACCAAACAACACAGGTTCACTCGCATCAAGTCCAGAATGGACGGTGCACGCAGTAAGCCCGGTGAGGCAAGGTGTGATCTCAGCGAAATCGCTCTTGCCTGAAGTGAGAGTGTGGTAACAGATCTCATGCTCATAGCAGAACCCAGAACCGGCACGATCAAGAATATCGTCGCCGATGCGGTCGAGTGCCTCTTCCTGAGAAGAGCGTCTCGGGACCTCATCAGGCTTCAGAGGAATAGTTACATCATGCCAAGGATCTCCATCACGCCTAACCTTCGACTGATTCACCCGAAGAACGGCACGATGAACTTCAACCAAAACCATGGCTCCTTCTTATTGTGACACAACTATACCTCTGATCCAGGTTCCTTCAGAATTCTTCTTAGACTCATCCTTGTGCCACACAAACACGCGATCACCCTTTGTGTACGGACCATCAGCCGGCATGACTCTGCGCGCAAGGTCCTTCCGGAGATCAAGTGATTGCCTGGCCTCCTGATGAGCCCGCATGGCAATCCTCTGGAGTTCCAGAGTAGTACGATCCTCCTCAGCAGGATCAGCAGAGAGCTGTTCCGGAGAACTGTTCTCCACGTCAAACAAGTCTAGTGGCCGTCTTCCCGTGGCTATCACCAAAGGAGAATAACCTGAGACGGTGAGCTGGCAATTCCTTGCCCACGCCACTTTCTTGACTGCCTGACGAACAGTCACCTTCTCTGCATAGCCTTCATCAGCCAAGGCTTTGGCCATAATGCCCCATGTGCGCTTAAAGACGCACAGCGGTCTCAGCTCGATTAGGCCAAGGAGTCCGTGGTCCGCATGGATACGGAGTAATGCCATGGAACTTATAAGAGGACATGAATTGTGGTGTGAAAAATGCTTGATCACCTACGATTCCCTTAGGAACGCAGTTGTTCTCCTCTGTCCATTGTCGAAACTCGGGCGCTTCCAGGCTTGTGAGAGCCGTAGCCCACAGGAGATTCGAGGCACCATCAATGATGACCAAAGCCAGATAGGCTTTAGTGCCGAACTTGATGTCTTCGTGATCAACAAAAATGAGATCACCGAAGGATGATGCTCTCAGCCCTGCGATTCTGGCTCGCGGAGGCGTAGGCACGGAGGTGCTGCAAACACGACAGCCTTTGACAATGCGGTCGTACTTGTCATAGATCTCTCAGATCTCCCCTGGCAGCCCAAGCATGCAGGTCCTTCGTCGAAACTGAGCTGAACTCATGTGGTAATGCTTCACATGCAATTTGTAAAGCTCAACATCATTGTTCAACTTTTCCAACATGCGCTGATACTGCGGAGAAGCCCTTGAGACCTCGTGGCCTGGCAATGGAACCGCGATCCTCCTAGGTTCTAGTGACTGAGCCTCTGGGGCTCTCGGAGGAAGCAAATCTGCGTCCCCCGGTCCGGAAGGTTCGTACTCTTGAAGATCCGGATCATCCTCAGGAGCAAGAGGAGGAGGAGCCGACTCCTTGGGTACCTTTCCCTGAGGAAAGCTTCCCTTGGCTCGAATCCTTCTCGCTACCGGTACCTTTCCCTGAGGAAAGCTTCCGGATGCTCCTGCCTTCTTCTAGCAGAACCCAGGCCAGGCTTGCCGGTCCTCTGGAGATCTTTGGACTTAGCTGGTACCGAGGTCCTACTCTCGATACCTCCAAGCAAAATCTTGAAGATAGTCCTACCGTTCCAAGAATCAGTTGTTCTTGAGGCAGGAGGCTCAGAAGAACGCCAGTCATCTTCTTGAGTAACGCTCTTACCCTTGGAGAACTGCATGATCGTCTTGCGCTTATCGTCCAGGTGCTTGGAAGCCTTATGCGTGAAACAGACAGCCCTCGAAGAAGCAGAGGAGAAGGTCAAAGAAAGAGAAGGAGAGGTTGCAAAGAAGAACAAAGAAGCAGAGAGGAGAGAGAGAGAAAAGCTCAGAAAAGAACAGCTGGCTACGACGAGGAGGGAGAGGAGTACGCGAAGAAGTACGTGGACGAAGCAAAGAAGGACCTTGAGAGAGAGCTTACCCAGGGCATCGATCGATTGAAAAATTTCGAGATCGATTGTAAATATCAATAGAGATTGGTTTGGGTTTATTTCGAGCGCATTCGATTGGTTTCAGACATAAAACCAATAGAAAATCGGGAACACAAAACCAAGCGTGGATGCTTAAAGAAACCAAGCGAAACCACTATAAGAACCAATAGAAAAGTAGCATAAAAACCAATAGAAAAGTAGCATCAAAACCAATAGAAAATTATATGAATTAAGCATATATATATATGCATGTTTTGAACCCTTCATCTTGGATGGGGCTTATGCAGCCCCTGCTGCCGGTGGGCCTCTTCGGCCCAATCGCTTGGGGCTTCTGCAGCCCCTGCTGTCGGTGGGCCTCTTCGGCCCAATCGCATGGGGCTTCTGCAGCCCCTGTTGTCGGCGGGCCTCTTCGGCCCAATCGCATGGGGCTTCTGCAGCCCCTGTTATCGCCCAGATGCTTCAGGATGGTTGTGATGCGATCCGTCATCCAACCTGCCCAACGTTGATACATCTACTGCAGATCCACCAAAACACAAAAAGGCAACACGGTACGTGGCAGCGACACGACCTCTTCCAGCTGCAGCAGTGGCAACACTCTAGTCTTCATTGTCCTGTACCCGGCCAAATTGCCAGTGAAAGTGCATGAGGTATCTCATTTTCTCAGTTATCTTGAAACCAATCCTGGGAAGCTTCGTGCCGAAGGAACACGAGTTTGCCACACCTGCAATCACCCCCATGAAAGACTCTTGCTTGTAGCTCCAGACCCGTTTGGGTGAGACGCAAGCTCTGCGAGGTGATAGGAATAATGATTCTTCGGTACTGGTTCGTAAATATTGAAACCTTGCTCTCTGGCCCATTCACACAGCTCCTCATTGACCATCAAAAAGCCGTGCAGCAAAGACTTCAGTTTTCTGGCTTGTGCGTCGTTCGGCACGAACTCGATCTCGTCCAAAAGTTCATACCACGAACACAGCTGCTTCAAACCTTGCAACCTCAGTTTCTGCACCTTTGTCTTCGGCCCCAATGCTTCACAACAGCTAGTCAACGGGGGCAAGAAATGCCTTGCCTCAGCCGCCTTGAGCTTCAATACTGGGTGGGATGCGTGAGGCGGTTTCGGTTTGGGAACGATCATGGCCAAAGTCAGGGTCGTCAGCCTGGATTTGCAATTCGGTTCGTATCGATTTTGAATTGCCTCCCAGACTCTGTCAAGGTTGGTTCGGGCATCGCTCGGCAGCTCGTGGTAGATGAGATGCTTTAAAACGGATCCTTCATACCTCACCAGGACCCCTAGATCCATGCAGTGCAGCACATCAATGCATATACTCAACGATTGCACGAATGGGAAAGTATACAAAATGTGGGGCTGCGTGAACACAGGATTGGCTTCATAGTCGTTGATGCCTTTGGACTTCCATCCTTTGTGCTTGAAGCAGCTCCAAAGTTTGGCATCGTCATCTCTGCGAGCATTGCACCAACCACACATCTGCTTGGAATTCCAGTGTGGCAGTTTCAAGTCCAAACTGAACCATTCGTAGTCGCCGACGATCGACCACAGGCAGGCTCTGTACTTGGGTCCGTCTGGCACCGGCTGAAACAATGGTTTCCCAGCCATTTTGGCACGATAACTCCCTGGAGGAAAACGGTCACCGTTGTGATCCCTGGACGGGTGATCCCCTTGCAGGAGAGCCTCGAAAGACCACTTCAGCTGTTGCCACAGAGGCAAAAATGTATCCTCCACACCATCCGGATCTTCATCCTTGTTTGTGGCCTGCTTAGCAAAGCAACAAGCGAACAAGGCTGACACTGTTGGGGCAAAGCCCAAGCAAGTCAAACTTCCCCAACTGAGAACCATGGCACTTCTTTTGTCTGCGTACTCGACACCATCTCCGTGCAGCCAGAGCGGTATGCAGTAAGGGTTGGAGAAATCGGCCTGTCGGTACTCCGAAGTCCAATGCCAATCGTCACGGCGAACTTGCTTCCAAAAATCGGGTATTTTATCTAGCCCCATGATCGCTTGGAACGTATCATTATACTCGGCGGCTAAAGAGACGAAAAGGTCGTGAGGCAGCAACAACGATGTTTCCTCTCTGCTCAACTTGGGGTTGGACTTGGGGTCTAAACACGGCACCTGGAGTTTGGTGCTGTTGCATACCCGGATATCTCCACTATATCTGGTAAGCAAGTCCCTGCTCACATTGCCTGGCTGCTGCCCAAAGGCCCCCAATGCTGCTAATTCCAGGATCTTTTCATGTCTCTGGCCGTCCAACACCAGAGAATGAGCCAGTCGCTGGACAGCAGCTGCAGACATCTCGCCCAGAGACCATAGAAGAAGAAGCTCCTGCACTACGGCAGGCATGTCATGCTCGACATCGCTGCCCTCTCCAGGCCCATGGGCTTGCAGGTCTAAAGCCTGCCTATATCCAGGCATTGTCGGTTTTGAGCTACTCAACAACGAGCTTGAGGAGCTGCTTCCAGGCTTGCAGGCATTGCAAAAGGCACTCGGTCCGTCAACCACTTTTTTTATGAAGCACCAGAGTCGGCACAAAGACTTCGGCCTGGAAGTTGGCCTGGAAGTTGGCCTGTCAAGTCTACTATCCCAAACATGGGGCAGTGCCGGCGTTATCCTTCCACTGTGCATGTCATGCGGCATTTTCAAGCAAAAGCGTGAGCGAGGCTCTAGTCTGTCGTTTCCTGCGGCAGGAGCAAAACATCAAAACTGTATACAGGATATATCCAGCGAAGCTTGGTCAGCGATCGAGCTGGCCAAGCGGTGGAGATAACAAATCTCGCCACACTCACTTGTCGGCGGGGATCTCGCTGATCCACTTCTCGCCGTCTTTGATCAACTTGGCCATCTGGAGGCACAGCTTCTTCGCCTTGGTCGCTGTGCTGGCGCTTTTCAGCTTGCTTTTCAAAGGCAGCAAATCCTTCGTGACGGCCCGAAGGGACTTCATGATCTTTGACCCCATCCCCTTCATCTCTGAAGACATCTTGCCGAATTGGATCTTCTGCTCGATCTTGTCGTGGGTGGCACTGGCGTACTTCATCGCCGTGCTGAGCTTCGTGAAGGCCTTCTCCTTGTCCGTCTCGTCCAAAGCGACACTCGCCGAGTCGCAGGCCTGCAAGGCTTTCTCGTGCTCCTTCTCCCTGTCCTTCAAGGCCTTCTGCTCCTTCTCCTTCTCCTTCAAGGCTTTCTGGTCCTTCTCCTTCTCCTTATTCTTCACACCCAGCAACTTTTCCAAGTCCTCCGGCATGTTCTTCTCCTCGCTTTCGCTCTCCGAAAGAAGGTTTGCCAAAAGCCCGGGGCTCTGAAGCTTCCCAGTTCCCGTAGCCGACATGCGATGGCGACTCGTTGATTCTCTCTTCCGGGTTTCTTTCACCTTCCGGACTTCGATGAACCTCTTGTCGTCTTTGCACTTCCTCCACTCCAGCGTGCCTCCGTGTTGAAAGCACATAAAGCCGACATGTTGCAAAATCTAAAACTTAGCCCTGCAAACGATCACAGACCCACGAAATTGAAGCAAGTCGCCTGCTTCCAGGCGAGCTTTGAGCTCGGACTCGCCGTAGTGCGACTTCGCTTTGTGGAGGGGCAGCCACTCCTCTTCCTCGGCCTTGGTCGTGGTGTTCTCAAACTCCAGGCTGGCCACGATGGCAGCCTCCTTCAAGCCGCCTTTCAGCCATGCTTTCAGCATGGACCTCTTCTGATCCATCGAGCCTTTGCCCTTCAAGTTCTCGAAGGCGTCGTTGACTTCCTTGGCCTTGGCCCGGGTGCTGTGCCGGTCGCTCTCAAACTTCTTCCAAATACTCATCCGTTCATTGGTGGTCAAGTTCTTGAAGAACTGATCCACCGCTTGCGTGCCGGATCCACACTCGGAGCTTTGCCTGAAGTTCTCGATCTTCTCGTCGAGCTCTTGTCCTTCGGCGGCCACCAACTGCAAGTCTTCGGCCCTCAAGCTCTTCCTGGCAGAGCTTCCCTCGGAGGCAGCCGGGCGCTTCATCGACGGCATGGCAGCAGACGGGGAAAATTCTCGAGATGTTGGAAAATAAAAAATCTCGAGCTACAGATGTCACACAGCGTAGTCTTTCAAACTGTTTCGATCTCTTCCACAGTCCTGCAACCCTGAGCACATGTTTCATGCTTCGGCTGCCTCCCAGTTCAATACGAGCAGCAAATCCAGAGAGACCTCACAAGCTTGTGATGTGAACAGCTTCGGCTTTTCATGTTTCGGCTGCCTCCCAGTTCAGGACGAGCAGCAAATCCAGAGAGACCTGACAGGCTTGTGATGTTAACAGTTTCGGCGGCTGCCTCCCAGTTCAGGATCTCGATGAGCAGCAAACTCAGAGAGACCTGACAGGCGTTTGATGTTAACATGTCCCTACAAAAACCATGTTTTGTATGACGTAGACAATCTATAGTGTTTTTGTAACGGGGTTATCACTTATAAGTGATAACCCCGTTACAAAAAATGTGCAAATAAATGAATGTGTGTGTGTGTGTTTTAAAGTTCATGAACGAGATGAAGCAGGGATATGCACCTGCGTATGTGTATGTGTGTATATATTTAAATTGTATATATGCACAAGTGTCTTTATAATATGCGTATGTATACATATAGCTGTAAGCCCTAAACCCTTTAACCCCAAACCTTGAATCACACACACACATATATATATATATATATATATCTATCTATCTTCTATCTATCTATATATATATATATATATCTATATCTATCTATCTATCTCTGTGTGTGTGTGCATGCATGCATGTGTGGAGGGAAAGTGATTGGGGTTTGGGTTCGGGGTTTCGTTCGGGGTGGGAAGCCGAGCAAGGGATAAAGGGTGTTGAAGGTTCAAGGTTGGATGTGTGGGTGTGGGGTCGTGTTGGTGCGGTGGTGGGTGGTGGTAGTGCTGGTGGTGGTGCTGGCGGGTGGTGGTGGGTCGTGGGAGTGGTGCGGTTGGATGCGTGGGTGTGGGGTCGGTGTGGTGGTGGGTCGTGGCAGTGGTGCGTGGCTGTGGGGTCGTGTTGGTGTCGTGGTGGTGGCAGTGCTGGCGGGGGCTGGCGGGCGGTGGTGGGTCGTGGCAGTGGTGCGAGTTGCGGGTTGGATGCGTGGGGTCGTGTTGGTGCGGTGGCGGCGTGTGGCGGTTGGTCGTGCATGCCGGTTCAGGGTTGGATGCGTGGGGTGCGGTGCGGTGGTGGTGGGGTGGTGGCGGTGGTGGTGCTGGTGGTGCTGGGTGGTGGTGGTGCTGGTCTGGGTCCAGGTGGTGGTGTTGGTGGGTGGTGGGTGGTGGCGGCGGCTGTGGTGGTGGCTGTGTGATGGCGGGACAAGTCATGGGGGTGGGCTGCAGGGCGATGGTTTTCGGGGTGGGGTGGGTGAGGTGGGTTGGCTGGATTGGCTGGGTTTGTGAGGCTGGGTGGTGGAGGTGGGGTTGGGTGGTCAGTTGTTTGGTGGCGGTGTTGGTTGGTGGGTGGCGGCGGCGGTTTTGGGCATTGGCTGGCGGTGATGGTGGCGTGCGACGGTGGCGTGTGGGCAGTGCTGAGTGGTGGCAACAATGGTAAAAAATATATTCCTTCATATTCCTTCATGTTCCTTCATATTCTTTCATGGTTCTTCATGGTTCTTCATGGTTCTTCATGGTTCTTCATATTCCTTCATATGATTTCATGGTTTTTTTGGCTACGATTTCCAACCCTTAATAAATGGCCGGCCTGAATCAGCATCGCCCCGGCAGCCCACCATTTTTGTGGGTTTGTTCAGCCCGGTATTTCGGGGGGCTTATTCAGCCCGGTATTTCGGGGGGCTTATTCAGCCCGGTATTTCGGGGGCTTATTCAGCCCGGTATTTCTGGTGGCTTATTCAGCCCCATATTTTGGGAGCTTATTCAGCCCCAGCCCATAATTTTTGGTGTTTATTCAGCTCCAATATTTTTTGGGTGCTTATTCAGCCCGTTTTGTATTGTGGGTTTCCGCAACCCTTCTCGATGCCCTCGTAGAGGTCGCCGATGAACCTGACAGGGCAGCAGACAACAAACTGTACTGTGTTGAAGAGGCTTGTTACATCTACATGCAGCAGCACTTTCGATCTTTTGGCGGTACGGCTGGAAGAGCCGGAAGAGCTGGCTCGTTCGATCATCCTAGGCCGTCAAGTCATGGCCGCCACCACGGCCCTTGTCGTCGCCGTCCTTCTTATCATCGTCATCTTTCTTTTCGTCCGGCTTCTTGACATCCGGGTCGCCCTTTCTCGCAGCTTTCTTGCGGCCTAAGCACAGGCGGCCGCCGCGGCGGCGCTTTTTCTCTTTGGTCTCCTTCTCAGTATCGTCATCTTTCTTCTCGTCTCTTTCTTCATCTTCTGTCTCGCACGGTGGTGCATCTCTAGGCGGAGGTTCGGGAGGATCTTCGCTTGGAGGAGCCGGGAGTGCCAAGCGTGTCGTCGGGGCTGTTGTCGGGGCCGTCGTCGGGGCCCCAGTATCCGCACTGTCGGCATTGGCTGCTGGGGCTGCATTCGCATTGTTGGCATTGTCTGCTGGGGCTGCTGCGTCAGCTTCCTCGGCGGCGACCTCGGCGAAGTCCTTGGCATGAGGGTTGCCTTTCCACGAAAGGTGTTCGTGGATGCACGAACGAAGTCGTGCTTCACTGCTGCACTTGAAACAGCAGCCTTTGCGCCAATAGTTGTTGGAGTGGCAATAGCGGCAGTATCTGAGCCAGATCCACCGCCCCGCGCCTGTAGGCACCAACTGCTTCCAAACCCCTGAGGGTTTCTCAGGCTTTGCTTGGTAGTCCTTGTAGTAGTCGTCTTTTTTCTCATCCTTTTTCTCATCCTTTTTCTCATCATTTTTCTCATCTTCTTTTGTCTTCGGAGGAGTCGGGTCGACGACCGGGTCGCTTTCAAAGCCTTCTTCTTCTTCACTTTCTTCATTTTCTTCACCCTCGTCGCCTTCATCATCTTTCTTGGCAACGGGCACGGGCAAAGGCATGCCCTGATCAAGCAGACTCCTTAAGGGAGGCGGGTCCCTTGAACCCCGCGGGGCTGAGTCGGCATCGGCATTCATTGCTGCGTGCAGGCTCAGCAAGAACAGCCAGGAAGCTGCCGGGAAGGTCTGGGCCTTCGCCTTTGGCTTTGCTGCAGCCTTCGTCTTTGGCTTTGCCGAAGCCTTCGGCGGCCGTGCTGCGGCCTTGGCCTCTGCAGCTCGCTTAGCAGCCCGCTTGGCCCTTCTTTCCTTCTGGCAAGGCTTCTTTGCCCTCCGGTTCGCCATTAAAGCGAACAAAAAGGGGCGGCGGAGCTCAGTCAGGGCTTGGGCCTCAAAAGCCTTTTAGATGTACAGCTGTGCTTCCAAGATTGTTGCTTTGCGGCAACTCGGCAAGGACTTGCACGATTCACCGGGCGAGCCTTCATGCTGATGTCTTGCAGCATATCTCGATCTTGAAGCGGAGTGTCCTTGGCAGGGGTTTATTCAACTTCAGCACCAAGCATCATGCAGCATCTTGCGGTCTTGTCGGAGGCTTTTGCAGCCTAGCCTAGGGCTTGTACAGCCCCAGGCACCAAGGGCTTCTGCAGCCCGAGGCTTCAAGGGGCTTGTTCAGCCCCAAGCTTCAAGGGGGCTTACTCAGCCCTTCTAAGGCTTCAGCAGCCTTAATTTGTTGGGGCTTGTGCAGCCCCAGGCAGCTCAGGGCTTATTCAGCCCTGACTTTTGGGAAGGCTTTTGGCAACTCAAATCATTATTCCGAACCAGCAGCAGCCAAGGACCTGAGCAAGCGGACACGTGCCACCATGCAGCTCATATAAGTATACTGCACAGATATGCAAACTGCTCAGCACTCGGTCCAACGACATGTTTCAACAAAGTCCATTCTGGCCTCCAGAAATTAAAGAATCTAGGGTGGGATGCACGACCTGCAACATCCTGGTCTGTGGCGGCATTTGCCGCAGCCGTTTGGCCGAGCCTTCAACTTCTGGGCTTGGCTCATCTTCTCGTACTGGGGCCTGCGTAGGATGCCAGAAGGTTTCTTCATCTTCATCACCACGGCCTTGCTCGCTGCAGGCTTCTTTAGTGCAGAGGTTCTTGGTGCCTCTTCGTCGCTGGAGGATTTAGGCTCAGCGGGCACGGATTCTGCAGTTTCAGCGTCCGCGGCCACGAACCCGCCGAACTTAGGCCACCCATCTGAATCCAGTGTGTCTGTCGGCTTCAAAGTCCGCTTTGGCGGGGAGGCTTCCACTGACTCGGTCGGCTTCAAACTCCGCTTTTGGGGCGAGGCTGCTGTTGTTTTCGACGGTGCAGCAGCCATTCTGTCGATCTTGATCTTCTGCAGCAGCTCGTCTAAGGCTGCCTTGTCCTTAGCAGTCAGCCTCCTCGATGCCTCCGCGTATCGCTGTTTCGAAAGCTTGATCCGCCTCAGATGATTCAAGATGGTTGTGATGCGTTCCGTCATCCAACCTGCCCAATGCTTCAAGGCCATGTTCCCCGGCAACATCCTGCAATGGGTCCCGAGATCCTGGAAGGTCTCCTTGAGCACAGCGACGTGGACTTCAGCTGCGGGGCAACTGTCCAGGATCACCGTGACGAGCTGGGAAACGTAAAGCAAGCCAGTCGCTGACACAGCCTTGGAACGATTCAAGCTGTCGTAGACACCCAGCTTCAAAGCCAACTCTGCTCCGCGATTCTTGACGTGGTTGCGGAGGCCTTCTTTCAGGCCATCTTTGTCATACGGGCCGATGGACTTCCGCTTCTGAGGTGCCATTTCTTTCCAAAACTATACTATACGATCCTCGAGAAAATATTGAGCCAGAAATTGCTGCGAACCCAAAAAATGCAACACAGTACATGGCTGCAAGCAATTTAACACATCATCGGAGGGCTTCGGACACTCGGCGCTTTTTTCGTTGCACCCAAGATCGCATGCCAGGTCATGCCGGCGAGCTAATTTATTTATAGCGAAGCAGGCATTTACAGCCTTTCAGCCTTCGCACTTGCACCAATACTCTTGTCGATACAATAACGTATCGCAAATGGTGAGAGATTTGCTGTCCAAGAACGGCCTCAGATACACATTCGAGCAATGGAGGCAGTAGCCGGTCTCCTTTGCCAGCCGCCATGAAGATTCAACTTCGCTTTGCGGCTGCTTGAGGAGCTGCGACAGCTCGCTCAGCAGCTGTTCCTCCTTGTTCTCTGCAGCGTCCGCCCTCCCGTAGGCCACGTACTGCTCCTCGCTGGAAATCATGGCGGCGGGATTCCGTCCTTCAAACAACAATTTCCCTCCTTTAAGCCACAAAATTGCTACAAACATTTTCAGCTGAATCCATGCTGCAGAACTCACGGCGCATAAAAGGACACTGCGGCAAAGCAATCAATGAAGCTTGTTTTCAGTCGTCATTTGTGCGAACGAAGTGCACAGGATCAAGAGTCCTCACATTCGTGATGGGTTCCATAAAGCCGAGATGAATTCCGTTTTGCTGCAGGCGAAAGCTTCGAGCCCTCAGCTCATATCCCGATCTTTGGTATACGTGAAAGATAAGCATTTTCTTCGCCCCATCCACGTTTGCAGAATGGCTTACCTGTAAGTGAAAATGCCAGACTTCATTGTTGGTGACCGCAGCATCCTGAAGCACGACGACCATCCGAAAGACCCTTTGTTGGAAACACGGCAGGCCAGCCATAGCGGCGGTTCGCTTCATGGTTCTAACTTACATATACCACACATGCATGAAAGATTTGCAGCGTGAGCTATGCGATCATTTTTACGAACTCTGAGCGGCAGGCACACATGCAGCATGCAAAGGCACAGCGGGTAAACCTCCAACACAGTGCACGTGCAGATCAGCGTTCTTTTACACTGCGGCGCTCGGCTCAGGTCTGGCTGCCTATTCCTCGTTCTCATTCTGGGTTTCATCATCCCCGTTCTCCTCCTGGGAGTCTTCATTGATGCGGTCCAAGTTCTCATCCTCGGATTCTTCATGGATCTGGACGTTCTCATCCTCGTGGCCAGGCCAATTGCCACTTTCGTAATATTCTCTCAAGAGATGCCTCTGGTAGGCTCGTGCGTCGTCCTGCCAGTTCCAGTAGTCCACGATACAGGCCGCGCACCAGTGGTGCTTGTGGTTGGCCCTGTGGCGGGCACAAAGAGCCCATCGTTGCTGGCACTGTTCGCAGCGCTGCGAACAGGAACGGCGGCGGCTGCAGAAAGAGCCCATCGTTTCCGCAACCTCGCAAAAAAGCAACTCAGGAGCTATGCCACTGGAGGAATAATAGCTGCGGAGACGATCAGAAATCGATAAGCCCGCAGCAAACGGCAAGATTAAGCAGGAAAAACCAACGGTCTCGCCTGAAGATTTTTTCGCTTGTCACCGCTTAGCAGTCTCGACCCCAATCAAAACTGTTCTTGTGCCGGCTCTACAGCTACTGGGCATCAGGCTGTACATGAACTCTGTATCCCTGGCATTTGCAACATTCGTGAGACATATGCTCGAAACGACGACCACAAACCTCCCAGCACGTTGGGCACACTTGCTTGCAAGCAGGCCGATGTTTCCGAACTCCAGGAGGGAGCATAGGCACTGTAGGATGAAGATGGTTGCAGAGAAGTCGTAGAAGACGATTCTTCTCGTCCCATGACAGCTCTTCAAGATCGGCCGTGATTTCCAAGTCGCTCTGTCTCATGAAGCTCTCCATGGCCGCGAATGTTGCTTCGAACTCGAGCCGGCAAAACTCTAAAGCAGCAAGCACTTGAAAAGACTTGCGACTGCAAGGCTTCAGGTTGCGAGCTGGGGCTCCCAAAAGGCCCGGGCCGTCACAGCGGCAGTTCTCGCAAAGAGCACCTGCGAAGAAGGGTTTACGGGTTTGTGGTTGAGAATTCTGCACCATGTCTTTCGGGACTTGTCCAGCCCCGGTTGGCCATTCTGAATATGTCTCAGCAGGGATTTGTCCAAACCCATCTTTGCAGTTCTGAATATGTCTTAGCAGGGACTTGTCCAGCCCCATGTTTGCAGGGACTTGTTCTGAACATGTGCAGGGACTTGTCCAGCCCCATCCTCTGGGCCATTTTCTCGCCCGTCCTGCCCCCCCCCCCCTTGCACTTCAAAACCAATAGAAACTCACATAAAAACCAATAGAAAACTCTCATAAAAACCAATAGAAAACTCTCATAAAAACCAATAGAAAATCACATCAAAACCAATAGAAAACACACATCAAAACCAATAGAAGCAAGAAACACACGATTTCGGAACCAAGCGCATTCGATTGTAATTTACGAGCGCAATTGAAATTTTCACGTGAACCCGCGGTTTCGAGCGTGCACCTAATCTTTTTCGAGCGAACGATGCCCAGGGTAAAGTGCTAAAGCAAGAAGAGAAAGTAAGGAACCAAAAGCTCGACGACCTCCAGTACGACTACAAGGCCCTCAAGGACGACTACCACTACTTCAAAGGCTACTCTCAGGAAGTGGACGCAGTCTTGCTAGAAGCTAAGAAGAAGATCCGAAGCTACAAGAACAAGATCAAAAGCCTCAAGGAAACCATAGGTGCAGCCTTGTCAGGAAGCGAAGGTGAAGAAGAGAAAGAAGAGGAGTTCAAGCCCAAGGTGCAGAAAGAGAAAGAAGAGAGAGAGGCACAGGAGGAAGAAGAGAAGAAACGGAAAGAAGGAAAGAAGCCACCAAAGCCCTTAGAGACAGAAGACCAAGAAGAAAAACCAGCAAGCAGCCAAGGAGACAACCCCGACGTGGCAGAGTTCACGCAGCTTGGCTACGTGTGGGAGTTCAACAAGAAGACCCAGGAGTACTGCGCAGCACGTGAAGGCAAGAAGGGATCCGAGCGGATCAAAGGAGCACCCGTGAAAGGCCGCCTCCTCTGGAACAAGGTCACGGACTGTTTCCGCAAGTACGGAGTTTGGTTCGTGGACGGCAAGAAGCTCGACGAGTACCTCCAGAACAAGGAGAACGAGAAGATCGGGGAGGAAGTCCAATGCCGTTTGAACAGCAAGGGCAGGTCCAACGACAACACAGGAAGCAAGGGAAAAGGTCCCTCATGGGACGACAGCCACTACGAAGGTTGGTGGTACAACGAGCAGTGGAACACCGACGACAGTGGTTGGTACGAGAACGCGAACCCACAGAATCCCGGCTACTGGCAGACGCCAGAGGAATGGTCGCAACAGCAGCAGTGGGAGCAATGGACGCCCAAGGGCAAAGGCAAAGGAAAGAAGTCCAAGAACTGGACGCAGTGAACAGATCCCGAGAAGGGATGATCGACCAGGTCAAGCAGTGAGCGCTTGTACATATGTACATAGCTAAGGAAGTTCCTGTCTTGATGTATAGTAGCAAATGAATTCATGTACAAAGTTGTGAGCAGTTGTATAAGACGTAGTAAACCGGGGCAGCAAGCCTAGGAACACTACAACCTTCCAAAGTCTCACAAGAAGTTTCACAGCAGGCAGGTTAGGAAGGTACAAGGGCCAGAAGAGGCGAGAAGCCGGAGAAGCCAAAACAAAGAACAAGAAGCACGAAAGGAGAAAAGCCCGTACACTACGTAAGGGCAGAAGGAAACCGAGGTACGGGCCTCCCCACAAAGAGTCCATGCATGGGCTGGACCTAACTAGAACGTAGCTGTACATACAGTGTAGGTTTTCAGGAAGGCCAATGTGGGCAGACGAAGAAGGCTTAAGTAGCAACAGGGCAGGAGTGCAGCTAGGTAAAAGACCAAGAACAACGGAGACGAAAGTCCGTAGCGAAAGCACTGTACAGAAAGCCCTAGCAATTTCCAGAACACCCTAGGAACCCGCAAGAACTTTCTGAGGCGGCGTGTTCGTTTGTAACCTAGTGCACGTAGTCCCAAGTAGAGAGTGTATAGTAATCACAGGAACACATGAAACATGTGTGTGAACCGCGACACGGAGGCTTAAGCAAGTCAGCCCGAGAAGTGAGAAAAGTGCGTTTTGAGTGTAGTGTGGGAAGAAGGCTTGAGAAGCCTTTAGTTTCAACAGGTTTGCTGGGCGAGCTCGCACAGGAGTACAGCGTAGCAGGAACTCTTCGCCAGCAAATGGACGTCACAGACCAGGGCGAGCTGGCTGTCTGCCAAGAGCAGACAGCACAAGGCCATGCTCGACCAAGGCATGGAAAACGCCTCGGTGCCGGGACTGCATGTCGCCCGAGACCTCGATCAGGCTGAGCGAGATCAAAAACGGTGATGGAGAAGCAACGTTCCGACAAGGAAAGGTCTGAGCAAAGGGACAAGAAAAAAACCGTTAGGGCAGTGCTCTTCCTGCAGATCAAGAATGCCCATGCCCGGGAGGAGACCATGCTTGCCTCCGCGCACGGCAAGCAGCAGGAAGCCTACACCGGCCTGAGAGAAGAGACTCAGGCAATGATGACAGAGGAGGACGAAGGAACAAAGGAAGAGTTCCAGTCAACAACGGAGGCGGACTTGAACACTCTTCTTGAATCCATCCCTGAGCTCGCGGCCGCGGCAAAGCGGAAAACCAAGGAGGAAGAGATGGCACAGACGGAGGACGATGACGACCTGCTCACCTACCTGAAGGAGGCCACGGAGGCGTGCAAGAAGGGTCCTGGGGACTGGCCTTTAAGGTTTAGGGGGTTTAGGGTTTAGGATTTCAGGTAACGTATGTGGTTTGTAGTGTGTTGGTCGCAGTCGTAGTTGTATCCGAACCGTTGTTTCTTCCATCTGTTTTGTGCTCACCCACCAACCCAGGTGAAGGAGAGGAAGAAGGCCTTCCGAGGTTTGGTCAACGATGCCAAAAAGGCTTTGGCCAGGAAGGACCAGCTGGCCAAGAAGAAGGCAAAGAACAAGGCCCTCGCCGCTGCCACATCTGCCAACGGCACCTCGTCGCAAGCCGCAGCTGACACAGCGCAGCAACGGGGTGTGGTTCAATCTGCTAGACTATAGGAAAGAAGATGAAGAGGACTGCCTCTGTAGCTGGATTCTTGCACGTAGAAAGCCGGTCGTTGCGCACTGGAGCTTAAGCATGCAGAACCAGAACCACGTGTTTCACCTGCAAGTAGCACGTCTCGATGGCTACCATCATGTCGGACATTGCTGCTTCTGCTGCTGTACACAGTACAAAACGATCTCTCCAGCTCCGCCAGGTTCAGTCGCACGTCAACTACATCCAGATAACAGTGAGCCTATGAAGTTTTCATCTACAACCGTAGGGGGGGTAACCCCCCTGAGGGTTCGAGCTAAACCGGTAGGGGGTTTGGAAAAAACGCGACGATTTTCAAGTTTGTCATCAAAACGACTGGGGGGTTCGTTTTCGGAGCCATAAAAAATTCAAATTCGGGAAAAGTGGTCTGGCCACTTCCCATACCAAGTACTTGCACCGGGGAAACCCGTCAGCTCAGCTAGGTTGCTACGACCCCAGCAGACAACGCAAGTGCAAAATCGCTGCCTGCCAAAACCCACGATATTGCCTTCTAGGGTCTCGAGCAGACCTACTAGCCAGGCACACATGATTTCACATGTTGTTTTAAGCATTCCCACTGAAATCCACACACACACACACACATCTCAGAGCACAACCCCAAAGCCCCAACCCCTAGACGCCTAAACAACACACGGCACACACACACACACGTGATGCACCTTTTTCTCTCTCATCCCACAAGCTCTGTGCACAAAACTTATGCCTTATGCCTACTTGTTCCAGCGAGCCATCATCATGGAATCCAGAGTGTCAGTCGGCTGCGAATCTTCACCGCAATCGAACGCAGGAGGCAACACCGGAGGGGCCATCCCTTGGAAAGGGATGACCTGGGTCTCGGGGAACTCTTCTGGATCTGACGCAGGCACCTCTACAGCAGGCACCGCTACATCCATGACACAACTTTCCTCGCAATCTGAGTTTTGCAAGACGCCGAGCAGTTCACACAAGTCTTCGTTCAGCCATTGTTTCAGGGCCCTGATGTGCTCTTCTAGGGCCCTGATGTTCTTCTCGTGCCTTTCGCTCGTCGAGGAGCTGATCAAGATTTGCACGCAGTGCAGCCGTCAAATCTTTTTGCAGCTGCAGCCGATATTTCGAAATCTCCAGTTCCACCTTGAGCTGCTGCTCCGGTGTCTCAGGAGTCGAAAAGGTCGCAGCTTCACGGCTCTCGAAATCTCTCGTGACAGAGTCCCAAGTATCCTCATCAACTACGAAGCTTCTCTTCATCTTAGACAGAAGCTGTGAAAGAGGAGTTTGAGCCAAAACCTAGTGGGTCAAGAAGGAGACACAAGCAAGAGCTAAGCACCTCCATGGAAACTAACTTTTCAGGCCATCGAGCTCATCTGATGTCACTGCCGGAGAACAGTTGCATATGCTAAGCTTACCATGTTGGCCGTCTGGGCATCCTCGCAATCGAACACATGAGGCAGCACGCAGTCTTGACAGCCGGCATGCGATCATGGCTGATCGAAGCTCGGGCTTCAGTCCATTTGCCAGACGAGCAATGCAGCTGCCATGGTGGCGGGTACTATGCCAAGTCATTGACTTTGCATAATAATTAACCGTCACAATGTGGCTGGAAGTTACTACAGCCAGCGGGCCAGCACCTCTGCCTTGACGGAGGCTATTACTCCAAGACATTGTCGTGGAGTTATAGCCACCGTCAGGGGGGAGGTGCCACCCGTGGGTAGGAGGTGGCCTGGGCTGTGAGGGTTTCACCCTCCCAGAATGGCACCGGCAAACTACGCAGTCGTTTGTCACAAGGGTGCTCTCAGCATATCCTTGTGTGGCTGTGGCCTCAGACTCAGCAGACACTTATCATCTAGTCTTCAAATTAGAGAAAGCAGGACTTTGAGCCGAAACCTGGTGGGCCAAAACCTCGTCGTGCTTGAATGAACAATCGCTTAGCTTTTCAATTGACTCCCAAGGGAACCGAACTTTTCCTTCTCATTCATCTGATGCCACACCCGGCTTGAAAGGATCATGGCTCGCCGCAAGCCTGCTAGTGAAACCATGTTGTGCTGGCCTGCAACACAATCCAACAGATTGTGTACACGCCGAGCTTTTTCGTTCGTTGCCTCTGCAACGAACGCCCTGGGAGAAAACAATGGGTCTCTTGCCCATTAGTCCAGCACGCTGAGGAAGTGGTTCAGAAGTTTACCTGTTCTTTTGGCACCCAGCTCGGGGGTGCGGGCGACCACCTTTGAAAGGCTTGTCGATGCCCATTTGCAGGAGCTGGACGTCATTACGAACAACTTCAGCATGTGGGCTGGATTGCCCTCGGGGCGGCCATCCTTCTCGATGTCGTACTCCAGGTTGATCATGATGTACACCATCCCTGGCGGCAGGACGATGCCCTGGCCGGCGGACAAGTTTGCAAACCACTCGCAGCGGTCAAGGAACTCTTGCGACGTGAGCTGTGTTTCCTGGGTGGCACGGAAGCCGGTGAAGACAACGCTTGTCCCCTCGAGATGCACCGTCAGCTCTGGCAGGCTGAAGGCTGTGCTGGTGTCCACACGGCCGCCCATGCACTGGCAGAACATGGGCCTCCACAGGTCGAGCAGCTCTTCAGAATCTTCATCCCTCGGAAGCCCAAGGGGTCAGCGACTGCCACCGGCAGGCTCTTGCCGATGAAGCCGAGAACTTGCTTCGCAACTGCCTCTCGTCCGATCACCGCAGTGGTTACACCTCTGCCATCTGTCTTCATCTTCTCTCCTAACCACTGCTTCTGGGACTGGTAGTAAACCAACTGCTTGAAGCCAAGGACTTCAATAGATTGCAGCATTCCTCTCTTCTTGCTTCCGACCGTCATGTGTGTAACCGCAACGAAAAACAAAAAAATAAAACAGAACTAATGCTGCCGAGGTGCTGTACTTAGCATGGGGGGGGACTTGTTTATAAACAGGGGTGGTGTTTATAGGCGTGCTGCAGCAATCGGCCTGCAGCTGTCTTTCTCAAACGCGAAGCTGTCTTGCTGAGGGCGTGGATGCCGACACTTTGCGGGCTCATCTCCCCGCCACCCTGCTGCGTAGGGTGCTGCGTGCTGTGTGAAATTGAGTGGCCCACACTGCAGCAAGGGATGCGGAAGGTGAACCATTATTGGATGGCATCTCTGCCTTGAAAAACCTCCAGGTAGGTCTGCAGCTCCTACGAGTGCGTGCGCTCAGCAAGAGGCCCTGCTCCACTTCGATGCCCTGGTGCGACATTGCGTTGGAAGCCTCACGAACATCCATCCATGCTCAGCTGAAATTGGCACCAAGCAGCTCGTGGCTATGCGCAGGCTGGCCTGGGTTTGCGTTCCTGTGCTGCCCATGCTGCGGCCGCTTACTTGGCTTCCGTGGGCTCAAGTTTAGCCGTGTGTGCCGAGTTGGATCCCCGTGTTCTCACCTGCTACAATCAAGGACTCGGCTGGAGTGGTGCCGGCTTGGCAACGCTGGTGCAACAACACAGGGCAAGCGACGTTGCTGGATGCTGTCTTGGGAAGCACTCAGCGCCAGCGCAGCCTCTCCTTGACGATAGACGCGTTCGGTTGGGAGAGACAGCTCAGCCAGGCCACTGCTGTTGCTCAGGCCGGTTTGCACTCCGAGGCCGGTTTAGGGGCCCGTGACGCTGTCCCATCCCACCGCACCGGCATGGAGCCTGCGGCGTTCGTAACCGACTGAGCAGGCGCCGGGGGGTTGCAGATGCTTAGGATTGCTGGTGCCCCAATGCGATGGAATCTTGGATCGCTGGAATCACCACGGTGGTGCGAGATTTGGTGTTTCAAAGGGCTGATCTCGCCGGGCTTCAATTCACCCGACAGACATCTACTGTACCTTCCCGCCTTGGCCGGTTACCTGCTGCGCTGGACTTTGCCGTCACCCCAGCGGCAGGAGACCCAGACCCAAGCTGCTAATTACGGAGATAGGTGTGCCAAGCACAAATACTCGCATCTGGACACTGCCCGCGATTGGAAGCGTCAGGCAGTTACCATCGTCTTGATGGTTGTCGAGACCACTGGAACTTGGGACAACGGCGCGGCGGTGATCCAGGGTGCTGCGGTGGTCCTGCAGCACATCGCTCGTGCTCTGGCTGGAACCGGACGCAGTCCACACTGCGCTCGTCCAGGAGCCGTTGTGGTGCGAGGCAGGAGTGGGGCTTCCGCAGACTAGGCGGGCTGAGGCCTGGTGCATGGACAATCCCTGCTGAGTGAGCCACTGAGTGATGCCCACAATCGCTCCTGGCCACGGCTTTTCGTGCGGCATCCACCCACCTTGATGTGCTCCTCGCAGGAACCCTGACGAGGAATCATTTATTTTTTATAGCTAGCTCACCCTTTCGGCGACCCTGTGTTGTGCCGATGTTTGGCAAAAGGGTCGTTTAGGGAATTTATCTCTGTATACAGTTTCTCACGTAGCCTCCATGTGCCATTTGGACAGCTAGTCACAGGCGGCTATGCCAGTTACTCAATCGCTGTGGGGTATCTTAACTTCCCATGCAGAGCCTGGCCTTACAACTTTACCGGCCTCGTGTCGCAGACCTGAGTGCGGACGGAGGTGGCTTTCTCCGTTCTGTTTGGTGCCAGTGCCCCTCTTCTCCTGCAGCGGGCTGGCGTGGGAGCCGCGGAATCTTTTGGGTCGGAGGTTGTCGAAGGGGTCGGAGGGCAGTGTGCCGTTGCAGGCAGATCCAGCGAAGGCACGGACGGCACGAAAAACTTCAGTGACAGGGAATTCGGCCGCCTTCAGGTCAGCGGGCCTTTGCTCTCCACAATCATCGACATTGCTGGGGCGGGGGCCTCTGTGCTACATCCGAGATGAAGTCTCTTTGAGCGCTCATGAGGTGTTGGTAGCCTGCCTTTCGGCACAGCTATTGGAGGCTAGTTGATTGTTAACATTTCACTTTTGGAAGGTAGAGGGAAACTCTGGAGACAGGCAGTGGGTGCCTGGGACACGTCCGTGGGCGACAAGCTCTGAGAGCGGGGCTTCCAGCCACCAGTCACACAGTCACCCCAACACTTGAGGCAAGTTTCGGGGACAGTGTTTCACTGCAGAGGTTTGAGGGGTTGCGAGCTTAAGTGTGGGACATAGAGTGACATAGAGCATGTGCAGATGTAGCACAAGGCTGAAGCCTTCGATTACAGATACAGACAACAGGATTTGGAAAACACGAGGCAGGTAGCCTACTTCCGTTGGGATGTAACCATGAGCTATATGCAACAGTTGTGATTGGCTGCGTCTGTAAAATTCTATCCTCATTCTTAACGCATCGCGCGCAGTAAGAAACGTTTGCCTTGGCCCACATGCGACAAGGCTTCGGATTTCCTTTGGCTCGTAGATGGTGCTCGAGAAATATGGCCTGCTTCGTGTCACGCCTCATGATTCATGGTTGAAGAGAGCACGACCCATGGAATCGCAAGCCACATCGCGGTTTCAGCCCCAAGCTTGTGGGTCCCGCGCCATGCCCGTGCTGTTGCCGCTCCTGGGTCGCATTTTTGCACTGTGTTCAGAAAGATTATAATTCTTCGTAGTCTCATCCTTCCCGAAGTTGCAAGGCAAAGTGCAGCCCAGCAAGCTTTGCCGGCTGCTGATGAGCCGCCGAGCCCTCCGAGCCCTGCGCGAAGCATGCCCAAGCTCCAAAGCACCCGCAGCATGCGCAGTGCGCGCAGTGGGCACAGCCGGGGTAGTGGCGACAGACTCATCGCCTCAAACAGCATGTGCTTTTGCAAGCTTTCCCCTTCTCGCATGTCAAATTGTGGCATGTTGTTGTTTGCAAGTGCTGAAGAGCAGCCTTTCAAAGACGCTTGCGTGCAAGGTGCCATTCGCGGAGTCGTCGCATCAGATGCCTCTGACGAGATCGATTCGCAGGTTCGCTGCATGTTTGGATTTTGCTCCTGAGTCAGAGGCTAGAATCGCGGAAAAGGCAAGCCTGATCACGAGGCACGGCTGCAAATTGTCATTTCGCAGATCGATGACTTCGACGACATCGCTAGGGAACCCTCCCTTCACGCCCCTGCAGCAAGACAGGCCTCCATTCCTGTACGGCCAGCCTCTGTGAGGACAGACACGGATCCGTCGGCTCCGCCGGACTTCGAATCGGAAATAGACAAGGCCATTTCTATCGGGTCCCCTTCCCCAGCGAAGGTTTCTAGGTCAAATCCGTGCTCTGGCTTACTGTGGGCTCCGTGTTGGCAAGACGGTCGTTGGCGCAAGTGCTGCCTTGTCACCAGTGTCTTGGCCTGGATCGTGGTCATTGCTTTGGGTATTTCGCTCGCACTCCTCTGGCCGCGTGATCCGACGTGGCGGCTGACGAGCCTTCAGATGGACGTGGATGCGTTAATGAGTTTGGTCACGGCGGCCTCTGGCGGTCCCTCTGTCATCGACACCGCCACTGTGCCAGATCAAGTCTTCCGTGCAGAGGTGGAAGTAAACAATCCGAATCTGATTGGGGCTGAAGCCGAGTCGGGTGAGATTCACTTGGTATTTGAAGGCCGTAGAATGGGTGCAGGGATCACCGGGCCGATGATGCTTCCACCGCAAGCCGCAGCAACTGTAGTGGCAGAAGGGACGCTGCAGGTTGACGACGAGCTTCTTCATGCCATGGCTCGAGAACTGGCAAACGAGAGTCCCACGCTCACTTTTCAACTCCGTGCCGAGTCGGACTTTCAGAGCATTCTTGGGCTGGAGCTCCACTACGAGATGCTTTGCACAGTTGACTTCTCCATTCCTGATCTCATGATGGCCGACACGCGTGCTCGAGCAGTCACAGGCCGGGGCTGTGAGCACACCTACTTCTGAAGGAAGGAGGGTGCAGTTTGGGGCTTGTGATTGGGTGCGGCTGCTCACAGCAGAGCTGTCGGCTTCTGCATCTGGCACCGCAGTACAACAAGACATACTACGATGCAGGATGCAAAGGCAGACGCCACGCACCATCCCCAGTGCCAAGAGCTCACCGAGCGGCTCTGAAAACGACGGAGCTTGCAGCCTGAAGCAGGAAACCCGACTGGAACGAAGACAACTTTGGTTTGCATTGCGTGCTGCGGCTACTTCCTTCAAGCAGAGCTTTCAAAAGTTTCCTATGCAAGACTGCTCCGATCATCTCAGCATTAGCTCAGCCGCTTAGAGATTCAGAAGGGTAGGCGACAGCTGCTGATGCCCGACTGGACTCAGAAAGGCGCGGGCTCCAACACCCCCGCCTGCATAAAGAATTATGCGAAGCTGCGGTACCAGGATGTCTGAGGATGTTCGTGCCGCTGTTGGCAAAATGTCGCGGGTACTGCGCCCCTTGGATGCACTGCATGTTTTCTGCACTGCAGCTACACATGGTCGACTTTCTCACTTTGGATCGGGATTTCTGGGTTGCTCACAAGTGTCATGCCGATACTCGTGTTGAGACTCACCGTGCTACACATGGCCGTGCTACGACTGGCCTTGCTTCCAGGAATAGCCAAAGATCGTGCCAATACGCAGCCGGTGGCTCTGATTCCTCAAGCGTCTCACGCGGGTGTCGTTTGGAGAGCTGGTTTCTGAGGTTCGGGAAGGTGCGATTTGCGATCGACTCTCCGTTCGCGAATGTTCGCGAGTTCGGCGAAGCTCACAGCCAGGTTCGAGAGCGAGCGAAACGTTTCAGCTTGAGCGGCACACGGCCCCGGTGGCCCAGTGTTCGGCACGGATCTTCCCATAGCATCGGGGATCTTGATAAGGATCGCAAGCTGCAGCAAGCGCAAGCCAGAGCGGTGCACCTTCGGATGAAGCCTTGCCGGCGGACCTGGACAAGGCAGCCTGGGCTGCCCCGAAGAACCCGAAGTTGCGTGTTCCGGTTTCAAGGTGAGGCAACTCACGGACTTCGGCTTCTCTGCCAGAGCCTGAATGCAAACGTGAACTACTGGAGCCTTGGTGCTCGCGGAACGCTGTCTCTCGCAGGAAGTAGCCGCTCGACATGCCCTGCGCCTGGCCAAGCCGCAGATAGCCCAAGACAAGACAAGAGACAAGATTGCGCAACGCTTCATCCCTCCAAGGAGAGCTTGTGCCGGGCGCTTGGACCTGGCAGGCCCATGGTTGCCGGGGGCCTCGCCCCACGTTGCAGTTGCAACCCTTTCTAAAACACTCAGACTCTGAGCGTTTCTGCAGACCTTACAGAGGCTGGACGAGGCAAATGCTGACGAGGTCCTTGCTGCAGAGGCTCGTTCATGTCCGAGCTCCGCACATAGGGCTTTTGGGTCGGATTAGCCGTGCGGCTGCTGCCATGTGTGTCGCAGGTGGCAGCGCAGGAGGTTGCATCGAGATTTGGCCAAAGCTCAAACAGACACTCCATGCTGGAGAGGCCGGAAGAAATGGATCGGTGCCTCAAAAATACGAAAGCCCGGCTTTGGCAGTTGGAGGCCGTGCCAGGGCTGCGAACTGAGATCGGGTCGGGTCGCAGTATAAGCCGAAGTTCAGGTCAGGCATGTCATTCCTTGCGACCTTTTCCATGTATATCGCGTTCCTTGAATCCGCCTTCCCCTTTTTCGGAGCCAAGATACATTCATTTTTTGAGTGCAGATTTTCCGCATGGCATGTTCATATATATATATACACACACACCAACACGCAAACACACACTTGATTGACTCTCGATTGACCGAAGCCAAACATGAGTTGGCACGTATTCCTACAATCGTAGCCTACTTGTTGATCTTGTTCCCTGCTTCAGTTCTTCGGTCAATCTTGGTTATCTCTACATGCACACACATGACTTGGCATGCCAGGCTTTTGGCTTTGCCTGGTGGCCATCCCGTCTTACAGCAGGTACGTCAGTTCTGCGTCCAGACCTCTTTATGTCCCAGGTGCCCCCTGCTTTTTCTGCGTTGTAGCTAGGTTCCCTTGGTGACAGGGTTTTACACACACACACAGTTGCCCCTCGAAAGGGGTAACCAAGGATTATAATTGCATTATACATGCGATCTGATACTGTGTGTGAACCCGTCACTGTCGGAGAAACTTCTTCTGAATTAGGGCAATCTTGTGTTTTGGGTAGTCTCGGTTGACACATTGTCGGCCGATGTCATGCACATCTCGATCCCTTTGGGATTCAGGAAAAGAGCACCTTGATGCAAAACAAATTCTGCTGTTGACTGCAGCCATCTTGTGGCTTTCACTGCCAGCAGAGTTTAAGGGCATAAACTGAAACTGCTTGTCGGGTATGATGAATGCAAGACGCCTCTCTTCCGGTATCAAGGAACTCACCAGAATCAACTTCTTCAAGCTCAAAAGGAGGCTGATAAAAGCCAAGCTCGCACAACTACTGCTTCATCCATGATAAATGTGCAATGGCTTCGGAGAATACAACCGACCGATCGTCAACATATAATAATTAATTTCGACAGATAAAAAAATTGACTGCGATGAGGTCGAATAAGATGTTCGTTTTGTACCCACCATTGTTCTTCCACATAACTGACAGCAATATCAGCAAGTACTGATGAAGTTTGATTGCCAATGGCGCTTCCCCTTGCCTGCTGGAAGATGTGTTGCATCTGTGTGAACAGTGACGTTTGCAATGAGAGCATGCACAGTGGAAGAACGTCACCAAGATGAATATGGAATGCACGCCCCCGTACTGCACGTTTAGTACCTCGAAAAATTCGAAGTTGTACGTCCCTTTCCTTTGGGAAAACAATGAATGCCATGCTGTCGTCGTCGCTGTGGATGGCTTTGTATCTGTCAATCATCCAATGTTCAGCGTCCTGAATTCTGTCAGCAGGAATGGATGTGAAAAAACCAACGAGATCTTGGTTTGATTGGAGGAGATGATGTCCAAGTGGAGTACATCGGAGAAAAGAATGGAGATTGCGAAGCATCTGCGGCATGGTAATGTGGAATACGTCTTTCATCATGGCCATGAGCACAAAGGCAGTACACCGAAACAATTGGCCGAAGGGAAAGGACCGGTAGTTGATAATGGGTCTTGCGCCCAAGAACTTTTTCTTAGCTTTGCGCACAATGTACTATACGACGTGGGGACTTCTGTGTTTGGCCTGATGCCCCAGCGATATTTGCGTGGCCATTTGCTACTGGCAATCTCTGAAAGATGTGTTTGGGCCGCAGTTGGGGTCATGTTCCTTTTGTTATATACATTGGGGCCACCAAACGTAGAGCGAAGGACATGATGAGACAGAAATGGACAGTACACATGAACATGAGCAGCTGCATGATCCCGACCTTGTACCACTAGATCTTCAGTCAATGTCCGAATAAATTTGATGTTTTGCATGCTAACAGGGACAAAGGCCGATTGACGATGACTGTGCCATTGCTGCTGAGGAAACTCACGCCATGTCCAATAGCAAATGCCACCAATCTTGTAATGCTGCAACCATTGATCTACAGCAATCCAACTAAGACGGAAATATTCCTCAAAGTCTGGATAGACCTGTGTTTGAGCACTGCATGACAACCAAAACTTCAAGCGACGAGATACATTGAGCAATCGAGCTTCTGATGCAATATGTTCTGAGCCATTGACAATTGTGGCAGTAAGATCTTGATGTAACTGTCGCAATTGTTGACAAGAACACTCAGGGACATGATGCCACGAAAACTTCTTCATCTAATTGAAGTGGGAATACAGCTTGTTCTCCATGGTGGGAAACTTGCCGGGGACAACGCTGCAAACAGGAAGATGAAAAGAGGTTAGAAAATCTTTGCGGTGAATAACAATGCCGGTTAATAACAATGCGTCTGAGCCATGAGCGAACGTGGGTTGTAAAAGTGTTGTGCGCGAATACCGGAATAATCAACGCTTTGGCACGGCAGGGAAGCATAGCCCCTTCGAACTGTATGGCGCGTTTGAGTAGGCCACCCACCTTAGATCGAGGTGGGTCCTCCAAATTGTTGGGCCAAGCGATATGCTCAAAAACTTTTTCCATAGAGTATTGCGCACTGCGTAATGACTTGGCCATGTGAAAAGACTGAACGGAATTGTCCGCCAGCTGAAATAGTACATGCAACTGATGATCATCTCGAAAGAATCTGCGATGGCAAAGATGAAGCCGCATTGTATGAAACATGCGATGTCTGAGCTTGCGAATCTTGCGAAAGAGTCTTGTGCGTGGCACTCCATACTTTGTAGACCGAGAATGTACAACAAATTTGGTACAAGAAACTTTCTTTGTGGGCAGCTGACGCACAATAAGTGGAATCAGGATGTAATCCTCGATGTTATTGGGTTTAATGTAAAGCTAGTTCGCACGAGATAGGCTGGACAAGTTGTTGTAGCTGTTTGCACTTGCGCAGTCTTGCTCTTGTCGGCGGTGCCATGAACAGGATGTCCAACCGACATAGAACTCCTTTTGAATCCTAAAACATGGCGCTGTATTCTGGTCATCTGGAACATCAGAAAAAGCTGCCGACACTAGAAGATAGGTACTGTGCGGAGAAAGGAAAGCTTGAATAATTTTGTACCAGGAAAATTTGCGACCATGTACTTGAACGAGTCCGTCGGCGCCACATACGAACTCGATTGCAAGAATCTGCCACATGATTTGTAGACAACAATGATGTAGTCGCTGCAAGTCCATGTAGCATCAAGCGAAAGTTTCGAAATAGGTTCGTATAAGGCTGCCTTTAAACTATCTGACGCGAAAGAATGAGGAACTGCCAACTGCCAAGGTGCATGTCGACGCAAACGGGTAGAACTGCACATGTCATGACACAGTCACTCGGCCAACGCGGTGGCAGCAAAAAAGATCTTGAGGAGCGCGGGGTTCTTTGGTTTAGCTGCTACAGAGATCGGTAGACCATATGCTGCTGCTTGGTCTGGGATTTGTGCTTGTTCGTCTTTGGGTGGCTCTTTGATAGCTTTGACCATGCCTTCAGTGCACGTGTCAAGCTGGAGCTTGACTTCAATCCATCTGTCTGTTGACAGCTGCTGGTGTGGCTGTGGAAGGTGCGTTTGTTGCTAATGTTCGCTGGACTGGCGCTCCGTCAAAGGTGAGTGCTTTGCTCAGAAAATCTGTGTTGACGGGCTTGGCAGGTGGTGGTGACGGTGTACCGTCTTGTGTGGGAAGGGCTGCTTTTTGCCGCTTGCTTGGCTGATTGCCACGGCTAGGGCCAGGCTTGCGTTTGTTGTCGGGGGGTGAGTCAGGTACTGAGACAGGTGTTTCATCAGGTGCAAACGGCTTGAGCTGTTGGGTGACCCACTCCGCAAGTGCTTGAGTCTGTGGCTTTTTAATGTTGGCTTCTGATTTACTTTTGTCAATGGAGACATGGTGTTGTTGACAAAAGTTGGCTGCTGCTTGGTCCAAAAGTCGATCTTGTTTTCCCGTACTGCTGTAAGCACTGTTTGTGAGACACGCTTTCTTTGATGCTTCTGGCAAAAACGATGTTGAGGTATCGGCCGTTTGCAAACGATCGGAGGGATAATTGCCAAGGCCTTTGTAGCATAGCTCATGTAGTGGAACTTCACGAACATCACGTCCTGCAAAAGAACGTTGCGATGCCCACACTGTTGGCAATATGGTGGACGGAGATTCCAACCCAAAAGCTTCATGTGAATCATGAAAGCCGGGTTTCTGCTGGAAAGATGGTGGAAAGCTGTAGTCCTGTTTGCTGTAGCCTTGTGGTGATGTGAGCTCTTCCGGTTCCGGCTTCTTGTTCTTTGGCGTGACGGGGGGTGCTGGGTTTGCAGTCTGCCATCCTGAGGACCACGAACCACTGCCCTGCCAACCGCTGTTTCTGGCATTCCAGCTGCTGTTGTTCCACCACTGGTCACTGTGCTGCTGGTCCCACGACATGTCGTGTGGTGGAGTTCTACAGGGGCTTGCTTTGTTGGAGCCTGAGCTGGATTTGACTCTACATGAACATCATCTGGCAAGCACTTGAAGCACATGACTGACATGTCCCTGCCTGCAACATGCAATGCTGAACTGACAACCAAGCACTCAAGCATGATGTGTATCACTGTTAGAGGTTTAAAAATTGAAATCGGCTGATTGAGGCAGTCTGTACAAGGAGTTGCTCAACCATATGGCTGAGTGTCCGGAATGGCCATCGGTGGATCTGGCTGTTGAGTCTGCTCTTTCAGAGCATTCATGTCTCGCATCAACTGCGCTAAAAGATCATGAACGGTTTTCTGTTTGCTAAACAGTTCAGTGATGGCTTCTGCGATTTCTGACAGCCTCTGATCTGAATCTCTCAGTTGGGATTGGATCACATCGAGTTGTCGCTGTTGGAGAATTCGAACTGATTGTTCTTGTTCTTTTCCGGCACGTAGTTCCTGCTTCAAGTGGATGATTTCTGTTTGAGTGTAAGTCACCCATCTTTGCAACGGTGCACGCGCATCATGGGCGGAGTTGAGAACGTTGTGAGACATGGCTTACTACTACACTGTGATCCAAGTTACTGCATGCAATGAGGTCAGCAACCAAAACTGGCACAAGAACATGATGCAGGCACTGTTCGATCTGCAGAAACGTTAGTTGGCCGACTGTGGGCTTTGTTTGCCCTAGGTCGTCTCCTTCGGTAGAGGGGGATGGGCATGGCATGGGCCGTGGTTGAGGCCCATTTGAAACGTTTGGACTGGCTCCTACATCACCCGGAGGAGGAGGGAGAGGAGGGTGAGGCAAAGAAGGAGCAGGGGGGAGGGTCCGGGAGGGTAGGAACAGAGGGACGGGGAGAAGGAAAAGGAATGGGGGGAGGTGGGGGAGCAGGCGCGGCATCAGTGCTCAAAGTGTTCGGATCCACTGTGGTAGCATCGATGATATAAGATCCGGGTGTGGAAGATGCTGAATTGCCCACCATGGTCACTAAGTTAGGTGACCACGTCAATGTTCTGGTAGTTGGTGGGTGAGCAACTTCTCGGGATCCTGTACTCGAAGAAGCGAGATATCTCCCAACAATGTCACGGCTGTCTTCATAGATTTGTTGTGCCAGCCGATTCCGATGTACGACTAGAGATTCATGATCACGAAGAAGACGATATAGACGGTTACGTTGTTCAACTGATAGAGCTTGTACCAGTGAGTTGATTGCATCGCGGTCAACCTCCATGCTTTAGAAGTAGAAAGTTTGTAGGACTGCTTTCGAGCTGAAATCTGACTAAATGTAGCAACGCTCATGCATGTTCCAACCATGTACAAACACTCTTCAAACAAGAAGCAACTGCAGTCAGGCGTGATAGGGAATCAATCTTGGATTGATTTTCCAACTCAACTGCTACGCGGAATCTGCTCTGAGTAGATCAATGCAGCTGGAATTTGTCGGCATCACTTGTGATGTTAGTAATGTTTGGGAAAATACTTGCTGTTTGCTGCACTGGTCCTTTCAGAGTAAGCTCGAGGTCTCGAGCCCGGGAACTGATAGACCTGTCATTGCAAGACAGGTGCTGTAACTCGGCGTAATATGATTTCCTGAGTTAGCCAGGATCGGAATCGGAATCTGTCTTCATACGGACGGTGGATCCATTCAAAGGTGTCCTGACGAAGCTGTGAAACGCGTAGAAGATGTAGTACATCGATCAGGATGCGATCACATACTGCCCGCTTTACTGCTTGATACCAATTCTGAGATACTGCAGCGAAGCATAAAACATCAGGAGAAGCAGGAGCTTCATAGGTGATAGCACCACGGACAAGCATCTCAAGAAAATACACCATATCATTGCCTTGACGCGCCAAATGTGTGTCGATAGGCTCCATGAGATGTCCTTGACTTGTGGATCAGCAAAGAAGAATAGAAGATGTTGTCGAGTGGTAACGAACGAGAGCACACGGTCAATGATGATGGCGCTATGCCACATGGCTTCTACTGAAAGCAAACGACAGTTGCTTAAATAGTGCCTGCGAGTACAGATTTCTCAAGTGTACGACAATGACCTCATGAGAGTGAGCTCAACTACGCTTGAATGATGCGGTCTTTTCACTTCTGCAGCACGTTGCCTTTAGCAAAATACATTGAGTGTCCCCAAGAAGGCCTGTGGCTCATTTTTGCTTATTATGACCAAAAAGCAAAAAGAAGTAGATGAAATAGTTGAAATTCTTCTTATTAGTATAGAACAGAATTCCTAGAACTTTTTCTATTTATAATATGTATTTAATATTTCTACTAAATTCATTTTTTAAATATATGAAGTTCTATAAATTCTTATACCGGCTCCTTCCGAGATTTCTGGGTGAGTTGAAGTTGCACCTGATTGCAGTCGCCGCTTTGAGGCTCGTAATTACTTCAGGATCTAGACTTGAGACAAAGAATACGGAGTTGGTTTGCGCGAATACCATGAGTCACGAGTCTTGCACTTGCAATATGAAGTTAACCTTGGATTGATTTATTGGTTTATAGACAAAGAGTTGGAGTCTTACTTAAGATTTAGCCATGGGTGACTCTATGGATGCTACACTGTTGGACATGGACCAAATCCTTGGCATAATTGAAGATGTGCATGCAGAGGGGCAGACAAAACAACGAGACCAGGTTGGAACGACTGAGAGACGGCAAAAACGCAGCCTCGACAACATGTCTCGGACCTGGACAGTCTGCCAAGAAACCTCGAGCCACAACGCTGTCGAAGAACCAGGTTTTCCATGATCAGCAATCGCGAGCTTATAATGCCAGTGGACGGGCCAGGAATCAAGATTTCCACATGCCCTGACATGAGCTCGGTCTAGATCGACAGCCCGTTGGAGGCAGAGGCCAGTGGAGAGTACGGTCGTCTCCTGCTATTCTTCGAGCGGCTTTCAGTTCTGAAAAACCCACTTGTCGCCAGATTAAGGACTCCATTGAAGGAGCTGGCCGCAGAAACAGTTCTGGTAGTCGTTATGTTGTGGCAGAAGCTATCCTGCATGGGCAAGCCGTAGGTATCCAGAAGCTGCAGAAGCCGGTCTCAGAAGATGCCGAGCCGACGAAATTGGCATATGGAATTCGTAATATCATGTTTGACGAGTCTACTTTCGACTTGTTGATGAGTGGTGTATCGGCTTCGTATTCCGTACTTTGTTCTCATGGTCAATTGACGTACCGTCTTGAGGACGAAGATTTTGTCTACGCTGAACATATATTCAGGTCCCCTGCAGTTCTCAGCCCAGTGATGAATTCGGCCACGATGCATGCAGCTCTGAGTGCCGGCCCTGGGAGAGTTGCAAAGGTCTTCGAAGGCAAGTATTCGGCTACTTTGACCATATCGGATGCTCATGCTGCCAATATTCGCTTACTGAGATTCGTTGACCAACAGCTGCGTGATGATCAGAATCATTTCTTCTTGCCATCCCTATGCCTGCAACACAGAGTGGGGAATATAGTGGAGCAACTGACGAAATTTTTGGGAAACTTGGGTGGTAATTTTTCATTGCGAAGGTATTGAATAAGGGCAATCTATTGAAGGATCTTCGGGCAAAAGCTGATGGTCACATTGCCCGTACATTGCGAGTCTTGAAGGAAACCCCTGCAGCGTTGACAGAGGAGTGGTCTCAAGCCCAACAAGAAGCCCGGGATTTGATCCAGCTGAGGATAGTGGAATCTTGTTTTCCAAACAACGGACGGCGTCATCAATTGGTTAAGTCGTGGGCGGTGACCAGCGTCTTGTGTGCTGCGCTGGCTTGGTGAGCCTGGTCAGAGACCGAAAGCCTTCGCCGGAGAAGACTTGCTGCATCTTCCCAGGCTATCGATTGGTCTGACATTCCTGCGACCATGCGAGTGTCGCGACTCTGGGGCTGTGGTGCTCAGGTCAACGATGGCCCGTAGACTGCTTAAGTGCGAGCACACCACTTCCGAGGACTCGCCCGTCAAGAAGATGATGAGCAGGGCCATCAGGAAGCTGCTCCTATGAGCCGCGTTCTTGCAGGATACAAGCACCTTCATCCCAGACGACAAAAGTTGGATGATCCGCTGGAACATGTTGATAACCAGGCCCTGGTCCATGGTCGATGACATCGAAGGCATTGCAGCGCCGGATCCGGAAGCGACTTAGGTTCAAGCTTCAGACGGTTACTGCTTGTCAGCCATGGACGCTCTGGACAGCATACGCGCGCGTTGGTTTAGCAGCTCTCCGCGAAGTGCGGAGGTGGCTGCACTCGTGCAGGACTTTGCAAGTTTACTGCTGGCGGCCCCTGTAAACCCGCAGAATCTGTTCCAGATTGCGCGAGGTTGTGTGGCCCGTTTGCAAGGTCTAGGCTTGTTTGTTGCGGAGCTACGTGGTTTTCTTAAGCACACCGTCAACACCGCGAGCAAGTTGCCTGGTAAGCGCCAGACAGTGGCATCACCATATGTAGGTGGGCTGGAAGCAAAGCGACAGCGTCTTGACGACCCTCTTGCTTGCCCAACAAAGTCTTTACAGGTGGGTAGCTTGAATCCAGGGCGCACTGGATTGCAAACAGTTGCAACGAATGAGATCCTGTGGTGGAGGCTGCAGCACATTATGGAACACCTTATTGATAAAGACATAGCAATTTGCTTCTTGCCCAGTGCCAGATGGCCTGAGGGCGCCCCAATGCCAGAGCAATCGCGTTTTGAACTCTTAGGAATCGGGTCTGCTAGCTGGAGTTCCATAGGAGTGCTGATAAGAACTGATGCCTTACACGTGGTGAGTGTCCTTGAAGATTTTCTGACAGAACGAACGATTTGGCTTGGAGTCTCTGCGACTGGAAGCACCGAGTTTGATGCAATCATAGGGGGGTTCTATGCCTCACCGGGAGGCGATGAAGGCACATGGGCGCTTGCATTGCAGCAATTTCAGCAGTTACAACTTGAACACAGTCAGGCGCGATGTTACTTGATGGGAGATGGTAATTCGCATTTCAGCCACATTGTAGACCATGAACTGGGTTGTCACTGTTCCCATTGCAAGCAATCACCAGCTGATCGCAGAATTGAATCTGCTGTGCGCATTGCTGGGCTAGAACCACTTAATGGACCTGAGCCCACCCATGATTCAGGCAGCACGATTGATGTCGTTTTGGGTTTGCCAGGTTCGCCGCGTGCAGTCACTTTTGACGATGACATAGGTGGTTCTGATCATAAGCTCATCTGCCTGGACATTATGTGTTTCTTCTCGCCAGTAGGTGAGCCCAACCTTGCAATTGTCCATTGGGCGCACCCTGATAAGTGGTCGCAGGCACTTACAGAAATTGAGCCTATGCTGTCGCGCCTTGCTGATTTGGTTTACCAAGTAGACCTTGAAGTCCAAGAGGCGCCTTCTATGCCAAGCAAGCGTAAACGCTCATTGCTGGAAGCCTGCGCCTGGTGCCGTGAGGTACTTTACCTGGCAGTCGGGCACTTCAGCTCGGCAGTTGCTGTTAAGTTCCCTAAGCCTTTCCCTCCCCCTGCCGGTCCCACCCGTAGTTCTGCTGATTGCAAAGAGGACCATGCGAGTATGCTGCTGCGTGAACAAACTGCAAACTTGCAGAGATTCGCCCAGCTTGTGTCAAATGACCCGTCTCAGGCACAAAGTTTCTTGTCAGGCTTCTTCCGCCGGTCCAAGTTGTTTCGAATTGCTTTGCAAGACCCGTTGACACAAGTGCAAGCGTCATCGCAGCAATGTGCTGAGATCATTAGCCGTGACTTGTTTAGTCGAAGCAATGATTCCTCGTTCGATTACACCCCTGCCCGAAGTTTGTTAGAAGAATCCGTCAAGGAAATCAGGCGGCAGCAAGCTCCTGCATCGGGCGTGGTTGTTCAAAATTTCTGGGTACAACCACCGCCGCACACCACTGCAGACCGAACCGAGCCCTACAGTATGGTTGAATTAGAAACCTCTTTGCAAAAAGTAGTCAAATCGAAAAAGTCAGTGCATTGTCCCTTGGCTGCGCTTAAGGCCGAATGCTCTGCAGGACGAGAACTATCTCTCACCCTGTGCAATTTGGGCAGGACGTGCGCGATGTCCCCAAAATGCTGGGGTCTTCGCCACGTCTCTCCCATCCGTAAGGCAGGTCCTTCTACCGTCGATAAGGTCAAAAATCTGAGGCCAATCAGTCGAGCCTCTGACCTTTCCTCCCTGCAAGACTCGCTGTGGATGGGACGATGTAAACCGTTCCTTGATGATTACACAGGCCACATGCAGTTTGGCGGCAAGTTTGACGCAGTAGCCGTTGTCGTAACGCTGGTGCTGCATGCCCAGCTTCGGCAGTACCAAGGACTCTTGACATACTTGTTGTTTGCGGACCTTAAGTATGCTTTTGACGTAGCAGACTGGAATCTAATGTTGCTCAGCTGCTTTTCGGCGGGGGTAGTAGGGCAAGAGTGGTTGCTTTTGGACGACTTTTTCCAACAAGACCGTGCTGCTGTCGTCATTAATGGGTTTTTGTCTTCGATCCTGAAGGGTGCTGCAGGTATCCCACAAGGAAGACGATTCTCAATGCACGCTTTCATGTCGTCCATGCATGTTTTGAGACAAGTAATGGATGCAGTGGCTGCCACATCACGTACAGTTTTGCCTGACTTCGCTAGGGCAGCAATGGAAGGTTGTTGGACTAGATTCATCCCAGCCCCTCCGCCTGAGGCGCCTCCCTGTTCGGTTGATCCGAAGCAGTGTGCAACTGCCATTAAGCATTTCCTTAACCGTGGTGAAGTTAGTTCTGCCCGTAGTTTCGCGGTTCATGCTCTGGACAGCATGGAGTCTTTTCATGACAGGGTGCTTTGCATGGAGCTTTTGGGGGTTGAGTCGGTTGGGCCGTTGTTTTTTGTAGATGACGTCTCTGCACCTTATCCAGATGCGCAATCTGTGGAAGCAGTCTTGAACGAAGGCTTAGGAAAGTATGCACGGTTAGCCAAAGCAGCTTTCAACTTTGGTCCGTCCAAAACAGCCACCATGGCATGCTACGATGCCCCGCCGGCCGAAGGGCATGTGCCTGTGTATAAGCTTCTTGGAATTGAAATTGACCCTTGGTTCTCTTTTGCTACGCGGTTGGACAAGGTTTGTATCCTAGGACGAACTGCCTTTGAAGAATTTTTCCATATGGCGGAGTCCACTGGCCTCTCCATCCCAGTGGAAGCATTAGAAGTGCCGCGAAGAGTCGAGCCTGCAGTGCTTTACGGGGCCGAGTTGTTGGCGCTCGCACCCGGAGCAGAGACAAGATTGAACGAGTTGCAAGCTGCTTGGGCAAGAACCATCCTCGGTGCTCGAAATGACCTGCGTAATGTAAGTGCTCGATTAAGTGTCAGAGAAATAGGTTGGCCGCTGCGCCTTGGATCTGCAATGATTTTGAAAACTGTTTTGTTTTTTAATAAAATCTTGTTGTTACCTGTTCAGCATCCGGTGAAGACGTTGTTAAGATTGGCCTTGCAATTACCTTGTGAGTCCTGGGCCAGTCGAGCACGTGCTCTGATGAATGACCCCCGCCTGTCGAGCCCCATTCCTACAATCTTCGAATGGGGTGAAATCCCGGATGGCCTACTGCAGATCGCAGGGCAAGATGCTGCAGTCAGAAAAAATGCACTACGGCGATACAAAGTGGGAGTTGTTTTGCCGCTGCTCACAGCTTTGGACAAGGAAGCATACCTGCAAGCTGCCTCTAAACAGCTCCCAGGCCTTGATTGCCGCTTTAATCAGCTGGATGACAACCCGGAGAGCCTGGTTCATCAGCTGCTCAGTATAGGCCACAAGACCTCATGGCGCAATGTCAGACTTTGGTGGCTGATCCGCATCACGGGAAAGTGGCCTGTGCCACTCTTTGCGACGGGCAACTGTGTGACCACACTTCCCCATTGCTGCCGTTGCGGATTAGATGAGATTGCGTTGAACCACGTGCTGGGCCACACATGTTGTGAAACAGCAGAGGCGTACGAAATGCAAAGCATCTTCAGTGCCCGGCAAACTGCTGACGAACTGCTCGACAACATCTGCTTCGTGAGTCACAGAGTGGGCCAGCAGCTGAGAGCTGCATATTGGGAGGGCCGTGGTTCAGCTAGCCTCCATGAAGGAAGGCTTGAGACATGGGCGCGAGACGTGGCCACTGAGCGACTTGGTGAGTAGAAAAAGAAATATGCCGCATTATGGGATGTGTTCAGATTCACACCCATACGAGCACGCTGCTACGACCTGCAAGGCTTGACCTTGAGGTACCGAGCACCATGCTTGCCTGACCCCTCTAGTTCGTACTGCTGAGGGACAGGCTGGATCGAACATTTGAACATTTGAACATTGTCTCCATGAGCCACGCCTGTGCCGTCCAGGTTTCCCAGAAAGTCTATTCTAGAATCCCTTATCACCGGAGGGTGGGACGCTGCTGCCAATATCGCTCCGATTCCGTTGGCAATAAGCAGTAAGCACTTGCACATGTGAAGTTCTCATCTACAGCCGTGGGGGGGGTAAAAAGGGGGTTCGCGTAATTCTCATGGGGGGGTTCACTGAAAACATGGTGTTTTTTGCTCTACACACGTACCCGAAAATATTTGGGCCACCGGACAGGCATTTGGTCTCGAAGCGTGATTTGGCCATTGGACTGGAAACTTTTAGGGTTTGAGTCTAGGGTCGACAAAATTGTGTGGCTTGCGTTGTGTTTTTAAGTCTTGAGGTATGGTTTGCTTCCGAAGGGACCAAGTGATTCAAGAGACGTAGCTGCATTGGCGCAGAATAAGCCGGAGTGGAATGCTAGAGCTGACGGTCTGGCGCTGCAGCACACTGCTGCCCTTGGCTACTTCCTGCCACATATCTGGGAAAGCTGGCGGCATCCTCTACAGGTTGCTGAACTGACAGGGTGGTATCTGCCGGTCTTTCTTGTGCCTTTTCAGGGGAAACTGCATGCAGTCCTACTGGATAAGGAGAATGGTGTGGGAAGCTTCGAAGTCGATGATTTAGTGCATGCTTGCAGCTATTGTCTTATGGCCAAGCGGGTCTTTAACATTGACGTGCAGGTGCATCAGGACATTCAGGATTGTGTGCTCCTGGACATTCCGCGTGTAATCAGGGAGATGTGGCATCGACATTCGGTGGTCGTTACTTGGAGTGCTTGTCCTTCGGAGTGGAATAATTAATGCGGTGTTACGGTTTTCGGGCCTCAGCTGAAGAGCAGCGGAGGGCAGTGCTGGCAGTCATCAAGTCCGGTTTCAAAAAAAGTCTTGAGGTATGTTGTTTTGTGGGATGTGTGTGATGTGTGTGTTCAGCCCCTCGTCAGATGTCGCGTCGCAGCCGTATTTTACTCGACTACAACAAAACTGCCCTAAACCCTAGGCCCTAAACACCCTAAACCCTGAACCGTCACAAAACCGTTGTTTAAACCCTAAATCCGAAACACCCTAAACCCTAAACCGTCACAAAACCGTTGTTGTCAGCCGTTTGCAAGCACTTTAAGCATGGAGCCTGATTTGGAACGAATCAGCACACCAGAAGCTACCAAGAAAAGACGGCAGCACAAAAAGAACGAGGCGGATGCCGCTCGTGCTCGGCGTGAGCCGCCTGTGTTCGTGCCGTTTTGTGCAAGTGACATAGCTGATGCAGAAGTGTCTGGTGAAACGGTGCAGTGTGTCGGGGTCCACTACTTGGTGGAGTTCGCAGAGTCGCTGCAAAGTGCTCCGGATGCGTGTGCGGCCGGTGAGTTGGCTTCGCATCACGATGCGTGGATGTCTCGACCTTTGCGACGACGGGACCGGGAAGCCCAGGACTCGCAACTTGGGAAAGGTTCAGCCGGCCAATTTTGTAAGCTGCACGTCGCCAATGTGTTTCACTTCCCGGCCCGGCGGTGCATTTTGCGAAAGCAAGATGCATTCCCCGGCAAGCAGATCGTGAAACAGCAACCTGTGTCCGAACACTGCCGACAGCATATGAGAGCCTGCGGGGCTCCGCAGGAATTGTTGAGACCTCGGCGCTCGGTGAGTTTTTGGAAGGTGCCGGTTGCAATTCTCGACAGTTTGAGAGCCCGTGAACTTGTTCTTGCTGTACCTAAAGGGGTTTGTCGGAGCATGGGGTTTCGGACGTTTTCCGAAGAGCCCATTGCAGAGTCTGAGTCTGCTCCGTCTGCTCCTCCTGAGCCTCAGCCTCCTTCCGTGCCATCCCTGCCTCTGCAGCCTGCAAACACTGTAGGCCCCGCTGAGGCAGGGGACACTGAAGAGGCTCCTGATGGTGCCGGTGTAGGGGACGATTTAGCGGATCTTCTTTGGGATGTGCAGGTTTCGACAAAAGGCAAGGCCATCCGAAGGCGCCCCATGACCGAGATTCTGATGGGAAAACTCTGCTATTCCTTGAGCTCCACAGCGGCCGTGGCTGAGGTGGTGCAAACTGTGCTTCGAATGATGGATGTGCTGGCTGAGAACACGAACCAAGAAGACGTGAATCCCTCCAAGAGCCACGTGCGAACGATTCTCGTGAAGCTGGATTGTTGTGCTTGAGCCGGACGGTTTTCGCGAAGCCGAACCAGCCAGATCGAAGAACGGTCAGGTTTTTGTCGGCAGACAGCAGTCCGCAAGCAAACTACGACTACTTCCTGGTCACAGAAGAACTGATGACTAGAGACAGTGTCCATCGTGTGCCAGTGGATGCAAGCGGGCAAGTAGATCCGTGGAGAGGGTTCGCCGTGGAACGGAGGACCATGGTAGTGACCACCATCGCTCGAGGTGAGAGCTCGGCAGCTCTGAAAACCATGCGAGTTCTGCACATCATATGCCTGGAGAACACAGCGGTTGCTCTCCCACAGTACAGAGGCGAAGTGAGAGGTTTCTTGTCGGATCAGGGGACGGAGCGGTTGATCTGCAAATACCCCTTAGATACTGCAGCCAACGTCAGGGAGGCAGTGCGGGGATTTGCCAGGGACACAGGAGCTGCCGCCGCCGCCGCCGCACATGAGAGGGTGCGAGCACTACCTTTTTTTCCGGAAGCCTTGGAAATACCTGGTTCTTTGCACGTGGTGTTCAACAACCTGGAGGCTGTAGTGAAGAGTGTACCTGAGTTTGAGGTACTGCACAAGCAGCTGAACACGGTGTGCAGGCTGCTCACACCCCGCAGCTACCAAGAAGTAGTCGAGGTCAAGATGCTCGATGCGGGGGCGGGCACAGCAGCAGACAAGCAGGCGTTGCATAGCTTCCGCGACAACCTCCTCGAATGGCGATGGGACAGTTTGCATCGTGTCCTGAGCCAGTGGGCCCCTCTTCGGTTGGTGCTGCCGAGGCACTGGAGGCCAGAGGAATTTGGCTCCGATGTGCAGATCGCAAAGCAGATCACGGAGATTCTTGAAGATGGCATGCATGGTTGGATGGTTGTGTGGGCTGGGAAGTTCGCGGAGGCGGCAACCCGGCTTGCACATTGGATCGAGGGTTGTTTCTGTCACGAACATATATTGGTTTCCCAGCCAGCCTCCAAGCGACGAAAAACAACGATGGAAGAAACTGGATCTGGCACTTGTTGCTGGAAGGGGAAGAGGCTTCCAGAGCTGGCCTGCGGGAAGATGACGGACCTCATCCAATACTTTACAAACCAGGCCCGCACAGAGTACATCTCGGAGATGCTCGCTGCACCGGCTGATGTCCGAGCACGTGTTACGGCGATAGATGCACTCGCGACAGAGCAACTTCGCGTGGTCCTCGAGCAGAAGTTTGCATATGCACAGACCATCCCTTGGGTGGTCTGTGCAGCATATGGGGGTACACTGGCATCCCCTGGGCTCGTTGCAAGGCCGCCATTTCGGAAGGCTTTCGTCAGTATTCCCAGGCGACAACAGGTGGTGCTTTTGTGGATGCAGTGTCCTTTCGAGCCTTTTCCGGTCAGACGTTGGAAAGCCGGCAGCTGAAAGCTTTTGCAGACTCGGAGTTGCCCCTGCGCCATTATGCCGAGGCGTGGACCCTGGTGCAAGAGTATTCTTTCTGCAGCCTCGCGGAGCGAGGCACAGAGAGACAGCACTCCGAGATTCGCAACGCTGCGAGGAGAGGCCAGCGATATGCCGGCCCTGCGGTTGTTGCGAGCCGGAAGCGAGAGAAGCAGGTCGTGGCCATGATTGGTGATCCCCAGCAGCTGCAGTTTCTTGTAGCACACTGGCGTGATAGGCTGATCTTTGAACAACTGCTTGAGCATTGCTTGCCGAAGCAAACAGTCAGGCGAATGACACTTGTGCAGAGATTGGCGAAGGTGTATGCATACCACCCAGACCAGCACTTCATGGACGTGAGCGAGGAGGCAACTGCCCAGGCCGTGTACCAAAAGGCGTTGCTGGATGCCTCGGCTGCTGCCCGCACGGAAGACTCCGTGCCGTTGAAGCTGGACCCAGCCCCTCATCAGATTGTGCACTTCCTGAAGAGCCATCTCCGGAACGGCAGCCTGGTGTCTCTGGGTGAGGAGGCCTTCCAGCTTGCCCTCCGCTACACACCCAGGCAGCCGGAAGAGGAGGCAGATGTGCCACGCAAGGAGATGCTGTCTCAGGACTCGTGGCTGAGCTTGCGAACAGAAATGGTCGTGCCAGCAGTTTCCTTGGATCCGTACTTTTTCACGGTGCTGCATGCTCGACCCGAGCAGCGGAAGGATGTTCGGGCGGATCGGGGCCGCAGCAAAAGCAGCATACTTGTGATGTTGCACACACATGTCCGAGTTCTGTCGGACACAGAAGTGCGGGTACAGTCCAGCGGGAACAGGCAAGAGTTTCTGGAGCTGGCGAGCTTCTGTAACCAAGCACGGATGCAGGTGTTCATGCATTCGTGCCGGGTTTGGACTCCGAGGGCTTCCGACGTCAGCTTGCACGTGTTGACTGCAGGTGCATGCCGGCAACCAGACCTCGTGCCCATCCCAGATTTCACCCAGGATCATGAGCCCGCCACAAGCTTCAGCAACCAGCTTCGGCGGAGGCAGGCCGACATGCAGGTCGTCGAACACGACCCGGATCGTGTACGAATTTCTGCTGAAGCCATTGTCCTCCTGAAGGCCGAGGAGGATCTGTTGCATGAGCTTCTTCGTCACGGGGCTTTGGGAGGGCGTCATGTTTCGGTGGATGATTTGTCGGAATTCAATGCTGCTGCTGTTCAGAGACTGCAACAACATGGCATTCTTTCGGGTGAAGAGGGGGCCTTCGGCGACTTGACCCTGAGCATCGCCAGCAGCCTGCAGCTGCTGCCCGAATGCACATGGTCCGAACCATTGTCGATCTGGGAATTGAGCCACTTCTTCTTAACCCGGGGAAAGGTTGCCCTGACATCCAAAATAGAATATTTCAGGTTGCTTTTTAAACAGGGGTGGAAGCCCCGCTGCGACGACGAGAGTGAGTTCTTTGAGTGGCACTGCCGTGATGCCAGAGTTGCCTGCTCAGGGTCTTGGCATGTCGTTGCCATATCTTCGCTGCTTGCTGACTTCTGTGTTGTTGTGGCAGAAGCCGGGCAACCTCCAGCGAATCTTGGTGAACGGGCCTTCGAAGTACTATGAGTACCTCATGAGCTCGGTCGACCTGTCTGCAGTGGCAAAGTTGACGGCTGAAGAAATTAGGAAGAAGTTTGCGGGCGCCCGCAAAGCACGTGCCACGGATGCTGTGGACATGGCCTTGGACAACGACCCAGAGCAAGAGGACGGGTATGAGGTACTGGCCGCTGCTGCTGCGGGTGTCGCAGCAGGTAGCGAGGTGCCTCAGTCCGATCCGGAGCTCTTGCAGTTGAACATGCCCAAGGAAAGCAGCAGAGCCATCGTCGTGAATGGCCGGAGCTGCCACGTGTATTTTGACAATTACACCCATGCCTCCGGCCAGTTGCGAGCTTTTGTGCAGTGTGACAGACATACCAACTGCAGGTTGTATGTCTTTGTGCACAAGGTGCGTGGCAAGGGTCGTGCTGTTGCCTACCTGCAGCGTTGGTTGCAGGAGGCCTCAGCCTATCCTGGTCTAAATGGCGACAGGCACAAACAATACAAACCGCCAGACACTGATGTAGATGCCCTCTGGTTAGCCCAGGCCGTTGCTCAGTAGGTAAGCACGGAACAGTGACGAGTCACGAATCACGAGGTCATGCTGCTGGCACAAACATGGTTTCGGCGCCGCCTGTAGTGTTCTGAGATTTGAGATGATGGTGTGTGATGGTGTGGTTTAGTGTTCTGAGGTTTGAGATGATGATGATTATGATGATGATGTGTGTGATGGTGCGGTTTAGTATTCTGAGATTTGAGAGTGATGGTGCGGTTTAGTGTTCTGAGATTTGAGATGATAATGTCTGATGGTGTGGTTTTGTTAAACATTCTGCCAGGAACAGTAACACAGCTAGTGCAGTACAGTTAATGTACAGGAACAGCCGTCACGCACACGCGACGTGCAGGCTCGAGACCCCAGGACACACCGTGCCCAGGAACAAAAGTGTCCGACAGTCTTTGTGGGTAGGAACCCTTAGTGAAGCCCGTTCTTTAACATGGTAGCGGAGCTGCCTCCAGGAACCTCCTTGGCAGCGATGATGCTACTCGTAGCCATAGGAACCATGATGCTCGGCGCCATGGCAGTTTGCCTCGTTGCCGGATGGAAGCAGATGCGCGCAAATGAGCAGATCACCAAGAAGACGGAGACAGTGCTCAACATGCCCACGCTCAGGATCGCAGTCCGTTCAGGAACAAAGTACCACCGCAGAGGTTGTGGACACCTTCGCAACCACAACGTTACAGCAGGAAACGCGCGAGACTTTGACGCTTGCAGCGATTGCTACCCCGACCGAGTGTTGGTGGAAGAGAGAGAGAAAAGGAACATGAAGTGCTACGGTTTGGCAGCATGTATGGTGCTGCTGGTTGGTTTCGCACTGGGAAGCCTCGCAACTTTGTGCGGGATGATCTTGGTCCCAGGAGCAAGAAGTATGGCGGTGAGACCGTGGCAGGCCCTTGGCAACAACGTGGAGACCAAGGAAGAACTTGCCCTTGGAGACGCCTTACCCTCCAAGGATGCGAGCCGTGGGAGAAAGGAACTCACTTACGTAGAGAGTGACGAGAGCGAGCTCATGGCAGTGTGGTCGAGCAGAAGGAAGCCCAATACGCACCGGAACCGCTACAGGAACTACGACGTGTACGGCGAGTACTACCAGCAAGGCTACAACGAGTGCAGCGTGAACCCCGACGGCACCAACGTGAACACGATCAGGAACACAAACGCGTACACGATTAAGGACTATGTGGAGATAGGAAAAGTCATGGTACCGTACGCTTTGTTGTGCATGAACCAAGTGATGAACGAGCTCTACAGCGTCGTTAGCGTGACCGGCGAGTACTACACGGAAGAGAACAGGAACGGCAACCAGAACACCGAGAACCAGGAGAGTGAGAGCCTTGAGTCAGGCTACGCCCCTAGGTACCTAGTAAAACAACAGCGAGAAGTACTGAGGAAATTTGTACAGGAACATGTTCACAGTTTCGTAGAAAAGCTAGCAACTGTAGGAAAGAAGTTTCACGACGTCGTGCATGTGATAGTTCAGGAAGTCATTTCCAACAGAGTTGTATTTCAAGGAATTCGCATAGCAGTGTTCTTAGGAACCCCAATGGGACTGATTACTTGGATCACCCTGTCGTACTATTCTAGTGTGTTTTTCGCAAGAGCAAGCAACTGCTCAAAGCACCAAAGGAAGACAAGAGGAGAAAGGAGAGCACAAGCAGTGTGCAGGAAACAGTGCAAGTCGCTACTTTTAGCAGCACTAGTGTACAGCAACCTTGAAACAGCAAAAGGAATGGAGGATGCATTGAAGGCACTTGCCGAGATCAATGCACAGACCTTACAAGGAATACAAACACTAGCAGAGGAGATCAGGAACTCAGCAGCTTCAGGAAGTCAAAGAGAAGCAGGACTTACACAAGCATTCCAGGAAACCCTGACAGCAGTTCAGGAACAGCAGAAGACAGCGCAAACAGCGTTGGCAGACGCCCACACGAACGCAGCAACGACACTTGAGGAGATAGGAGCATCTCTGGAGAAAGCAGTAAAGGAACAAAGAAAGCCTGGAGAAGTGGAGTTGCACAAGCTGATTAAAAGCCCCGAAGCATTTTCCCCAGGAACATGGCAAGAAGAGAAGAGTGGATGGACAGAGTTCAGGAACAGGATGCGGATCTGGCTTGGAGCAGTGGATTCCAACATGGTGAAGATCATGGACATCGCCGAAAGGAACTTAAAAGATGATAAGCAAGTGAAGATGGCTGAGATGTCTGCAGAAGCAAAGGAAACAAGCAGACGCCTGTACAGTGTTCTTTGTTCATACACTAAAGGAAGGCCGTACCGAGTTGTAAAGCATGTAGCTGAAGAGAACGGTATGGAAGCTTACCGTATGCTACTCAAGGAATATCAACCAACGAATCGTGCAAGATCGTTGGAGTTGTTTCACAACATTCTCAACTACAAATTCGCTCACAACAAAGGAATTGCTGAGAATATCCTCGAATATGAGGAACACATCGAGAAGTACGAGAAGGCTACTGGAGAAAAGGTACAGGAGAATTTGAAAGTATCTACTCTTATTCAAGGTATGAAACCTGACGTGAAAAGGCACTTGTTGCTCAACATGGATGAGAAGACACAGTACAATACTCTTCGTCAGTACCTTGTGAACTATGAGTCAACCGAGCGTTGGACTAACTCTTTGGCAGCCCAGCAAGGAACACCTCACCGAACCACAACAGACTTGATCGACAAAGGTGATGACCATGGTGGTCTTGCAGCAATGGATATCAACCAAGCATGGTACAAAGGAAAGAAAGGCTATGGCAAAGGTTATGTTCACCATAAAGGCAAAGGTAAAGGAAAAGGCAAGAAAGGTGGAAAGGACTTTGGAAAAGGTTACGGCTTTGACAGCAAAGGCAAAGGTAAAGGTAAAGGTTTCGGAGGTTTTGGCAAAGGCAGAGGTCGAGGCAACTGGAAAGGCCGAGGTAGAGGTTTCAGAGGTTACAAAGGAAAAGGCAAAGGTCGAGGAAGAGGTTTCTTCAGACACAAAGGAAAAGGTAAAGGCAAAGCCCAAGCAGCTACAGGAGTGTGTCACTACTGTCACAAGTATGGACATTTCGAAGCACAGTGCAGACAGAAAATGCGTGACATGGGTTACCAGGCCAGGAACGTTGACCTTGAAAACCAGAGCGAGCAAGCGAGCACTACAGGTACTTCTACTCAGGCCCCTTCGTCAGCCAACAAGACCTCAACAAGCCAAGCAAGCCAAGGAACCCAAAGACCAGTGATTAGGATGGTCTCCATGTACCACATGGGAGACGAGCCCACAAGCTTTCCGGAGGAATTCGCACTGAGTGAGAACTCTGAAGAGATAGAGATTGAGTACTTCGGAAGAGTTTTGCGGGTTGTTGGTGAAGAAGTTCAGGAAGAGAGGAGTGAGACAGAAGAGTTTTGGATTGGTGATGAAGATGATGAGTTTCAGGACTGTGATGAGGTGAGTGATGATGCATGGCTGCAATGGCATCTAGCAGGAACTCCGATAGGAACTCAGGATCGTGGATACTACTTTGAGTGTCCCAATGGATGTCATGAAACACCGTGGCACCCAAACATGCAGGAATGTGAGAACGGATGTCACCATCCTCCTAGAAGGAACAGAGTGGAGAGAACAGCACCCTCAAGGACCATCACCAGGTTTGCGCGTGCAGCAAGGAACGCGAGAACTCGAGAGATCGAGGTCGTGCTGGATTCAGGAGCCGACATTTCGTTGGCACCGATGTGGATGAAGTATGGGAGAAAGGCACCCAACACTACCAAGGTAGTTTTGCGAGATGCACAAGGATCTCGGATCAAGGTTTCAGACCAAAGGATCATTGAGGTTGAGTTTCGGGATGTTCAAGGAAACATTGTGAAGGTTGAAGAAGTGTTCTTGATTTCATCGGTTGTGCACCCTCTTTTGGCAGTAGGTAAACTGTTGAAGAAAGGCTGGGAGTTCAGAGATGGAACAGCAACAGGCACTTTCCTAACAGAAGGAACAACCAAGATCGCAGTGAACTACAACAACAACTCACTTACAACAAAAGCCTTTGTGAGAGCAGTCAACTGGGAAGCAGAAGCAAAGCCTATCCCTATGTACTTGTGCGAGAACTTGAAGGAACTCATTGAAGAACAGCGTGTTGGTTGGACCAACTGGCGAGACCCTTACCAAGTCCACTTCAGCCTAGGAACCTCAGAACACGTTGATACTTACTTGATGTTTCCACCAGGAAAGTTCGCATATCGAGCAGTGCTTATTGAGGATGATGATCAGTGGTATTTGTTGCATCACAGCATCATGTTTGAGGAACTTGAGGAACCGTTTGGAACAATCTTCGATGGCAGTAAGGAGTACCGCACGCTTACGCTAGTATCGCTCAAGGAATTTCCACTGAACCTCATAGGCACCCCCAAGGAAGATGAGGATCGAAAGATGTTTGAAGAGTACACTGAGGATGCATGGTCAATCAGCATGGATGGCACTACACTCACGAGGTACCACAACTCGTTGAGGAAGACTTTGTTCAATCCTCGAGATACCAATGACATTCCAGTAGACATTGGAAACCTCAAACCAGACAGGTACACGTATGGAGAAGAACCGGTCAATAAGGATTTCTTTGAGGATGACAAGTTCTGGACTTTGGATGAGCCTCACAGAGACCCAGAACCACTAGGAGGTTTATCCTGGACAGGACGCAGTGTATTCGAACTCATCGAACCAGTGAACCCCAAGGCCAGAAGACCAAAACAGAAGGTTCACCAACTGGACACGATTCCAGAACAGGAAGAAGAACAGGAAGAGACCTCAGAGGCCCAAGCACCAGCACACAGGCATGAACTTGCAGGAGAATTGTCTTTTACATTCAACGGTCATGAGTACAATCAGCAGAACAGCCTCAAGGCCCTGAGAGAGTTGTGCAAGGAACTAGGTAACGGCTTCTGTAGGGCGCCGTGTGTTTTGTGGGAGTTGCGAAAAGAGGTTTTTTTGGGAACGTGCTTAAACGTGTGGTAAAATGCACGAACGTTTTACAAAGCTGAGATGAAGAGTGTTAGAATCCTCGAGACTGTGTGTTTTTGTTTACGATTATTGCTATTTTCCCACACGTTCAGAGACATTTTTTGGAGCGGTTCAGGAAAAAGTTTGTTTTGGAGACAGACGAATACAGATTCTGTTAACGACACCGGACGAGCACATGCAGACGAAGCAGCGGCAGCAGCAACACCACCAGGACAGGCAACGTCTTCACTGTGAAGAAGAGCACCACCAGCAGGATCTACATATTCCCTGAAAGTGCATGACCTATGTTGGGGATTATTGATATGTTGCGTTGTGTGTTTATTTTATTCTTAAGTTTGGGATTTCAGCTATATTGAGCACGGGATGGGGTAGGTAGAACGGTGTCAGCATGCTGATGGCAGAAATCGTTTCTTCCAGAAGCAGTCGGCTGTGAAAGCAAAGTCTGCCGAGCGTTTAGGAACTGCGGCAGCTGCACCTGTCCTCTTCTGAGACAGGACTCAGCTGTCACGGCAAAGTTTGCCGAGCTCTTGCAGCAGCGGCATTTGCTTTGCCTGTCTTCTCCAGAGACAGGAGTAAACGTAGTCTAAAAGATCAAAACGGCCATGCTTGATCTTCCTGGAAGAGATCTCCTTGGGAATGTAACGCTTCAGCACATCCCAAACTCTGTCTAACGTCTGAGTCCCTAGGGTACGTTGGCACGCAGGCACACGTTTGACGAACTGGGCCCGTGAGTGCTTCACATGATGCACGGTGAACCGCTTCGCGGACAATGTGCGAGCAGCAGCACTCCATGCCGCAGCTCCGTCTGCCATCAGACTGCTTCCTGGCTTCACTCGTTTGAGCAAGCCCGAGGACAGAATCTCCCTCTTAGATTCTGTCGGTGGCACAGCCTTTGGCTTCACCAACTTTTGCTCAGCAAGGGCCACGCACAGTTTGCGCGAGTCCGACCGCTGCACAACTCCTAGCAAGCGTACGTGCAACAGCCAGTACACAGGCCTGGGCACTGCTGGGTTCTTCTCACGCCACTCACGGATCAGGTGCTGGAAGCGCACGCTGCTGGGGTACACGCGCAGAGTTCTCAGCGATGTGCCATCCACTTCGCAAACTCCGCCGGGCCGCGTGGCAGCACTGCATCGCAAGCCTTCTTTGGCCTGCGTGGTTTCATCGTCGGCATCATTATGGAGATCTTTCCAAGTCAAGGTCAACATTAACATCATCACGGTTATCATTGTAAGATCTCATCTTACAGCTTTTAACAAGTATCATGAGAGTAAACGACTTGAAGGGCATGAAATGATACGAGATGATGTTTTGTATGAAATGGTATGAGATGGTGAGAGATGAGATGACATAATATGACATGATATGATACAAGCAACAGTCGATGATGCGTGAAGTCTGACGAAGTTGATCCGATGCAGTTAGCTGCGATGGGCAAATCTGACGAAGTTGATCCGATGCAGACTTGACACTGCGATGGGCAAATCTGACGAAGATGATCCGATGCAGACTTGACACTGCGATGAGCAAATCTGACGAAGTGGATCCGATGCAGACTTGACACTGCGATGGGCAAATCTGACGAAGATGATCCGATGCAGACTTGACACTGCGATGAGCAAATCTGACGAAGTTGATCCGATGCAGACTTGACACTGCGATGGGCAAGTCTGACGAAGTTGATCCGATGCAGTTAACTGGGATGGGCAAATCTGACGAAGTTGATCCGATGCAGTTAACTGCGATGGGCAAATCTGACGAAGTTGATCCGATGCAGTTAACTGCGATGGGCAAATCTGACGAAGTTGATCCGATGCAGTTAACTGCGATGGGCAAATCTGACGAAGTTGATCCGATGCAGACTTGACACTGCGATGGGCAAATCTGACGAAGATGATCCGATGCAGATGTGACACTGTTATCGAAACATGGATGGCTTTCAACATGAAACGGCAATAGTTATCACAAGGATTCTTATATTTCCTCTTAATGAGAAACCATTTATGATGATTTGGGCTGGGGTGTAAGGCTTGCCTCCAGTGCACGCAGCGTGTCAATCACACGTTTGCATGGCTTGTAGGAAAGACCAGCTGAACGTCCAAGCTGATATGCCGAAGGAGCTTTGCGAAGACCATTTGCAGTCCAAGCTCTCAATAGGGTCAAGAGCTGGAAAGGAGTGCAAAGTCGGCCAATGCGTGCCTGCCAACTGGGAGGATTGTGGTTGTATCGGGGATGCCAAATCTAAACGGTTGTACCGCTAGAAGTGCAGAAGTAGGAGAAGAAGCAAAAGTTTTCGGCCTGGCGCGGCAGCCATGTCGCAAAGCTCATGACATTCATGACCTTGCGGCAGTTCTCGTTTTTGCAACGCACCATCACCTGCGGTGTGAAGTTTTCGGGTCGATGACTTGGGTTTTAAGTTTTAGGCTTAGACCTAGGTTTAGGGTTTAGGGAACCTCCTTAAAACTTTTGAAGAAGGAGAAGATTGCCTGCCCGTGCTTCTTCTTTCCGGCTTGCAACTCTCCCAGAAGACCACGACACTTCAAGCATCGCTTGGGAAGCTTTCGAAGGAAGCCAAGCCCTTGAAGCTCACGCACGGCCTCCAGCTGCGTGTCCTTGCAGACGGGAAGCGGAGCTTGCTTCTGGCGTCGCAACTTGTCCTTCTCCCGCACGACTTTCGCCTGATGTGGTCCACTGTAGGCTCGGCGAGCATCGAGCTTTCGCTTGCCATAGAAGCAAGTTCCTAAGCGTGGCGGTTTGCGGCCTTGCTGTGGACTGCGAGCGGCGTGGTTGAGCTTGTCGAGCTCTGCCTGTGCATCAAGCAGGAGTCGTGCTCCTGGAAGAGCACATCCACGGACGTTGTGCCCTTTTCGTCCGCAGACTTTGCAGACCATGTTGGCCTATCTCTATAGGGACCTGGAAGCCAAAGTTGAAGGGAGAACACACTGCTTGCAAAGCTCAGGATCATAAGGCATGACAGAAGAGAGAACAAGAAATGAATGCCGACTGCACTGGACATTTCCCTTCAAGCAGCAGAAGAGAAAACAACAAATGAATGCCAACTGCACTGGACATTTCCCTTCAAGCAGCGTGCAACCAAAGTCTGGTACGAATGTTGTCGCAGAGCTGCTTCTCTGAAGCAGTCAGTTGGGCAAACTTGTCCTTCGGAAAAGCCACGGAGCCCCAACAGTCTCTTCGGTTGGGAGCAGACAAGCGAAACCATTGCGAGCATTGTAAAGAAATCTGTCCCTGCCGGGCTCCAGACTGGAAAACATGAACCCTTAAAGGAAACAAACACTTCGGGCAACGACCCCATTTAGTTGGCTTCAAGCTTCCTTGTGCAGCTTGAGCGAAAAGACGAGTTGACCGAGGAGACACGTAAGCCGTCACTGCGGCGTCCTGCCCAACGCCGCCACTAGCGGCTGCTGAACCCCGCGGTCCCGGCGAGTCCTTCCGGCAGCAGCAGCAACAGGAGCAGCAGCAGCAGGTTAGGTCTCTCAGAAGTTTCTCCCACGTTTCTCAGAAGTTTCTCACAGCTTTGTCAGGTGTTTCTCAGAGCCCGCTCAGAGGTCGCTCGCGCGTTTTTCACAGCTTTCTCACAGGTTTCTCACAGCCCGCTCACAGGTTTCTCACAGGTTTCTTACGGGTCGCTCACAGCTTTCTCAAAGCCTTCTCACAGGTTTCTCACAGCCGTCTCACAGGTTTCTCACAGGCTTCTCACAAGTTTCTCAGAGGTTTCTCACAGCCTTCTCACAGGTTTCTCACAGCTTGCTCAAAGCCTTCTCGCAGGTTTCTCACAGGTTTCTCACAGGTCGCTCACAGCTTTCTCAAAGCCTTCTCACAGGTTTCTCAAAGCCTTCTCACAGGTTTCTCACAGCCGTCTCACAGGTTTCTCACAGGCTTCTCACAAGTTTCTCAGAGGTTTCTCACAGCCTTCTCACAGGTTTCTCACAGCTTGCTCAAAGCCTTCTCGCAGGTTTCTCACAGGTTTCTCACAGGTCGCTCACAGCTTTCTCAAAGCCTTCTCACAGGTTTCTCGCAAGTTTCTCACAGCCTTCTCACAGGCTTCTCACTGGTTTCTCACAAGTTTCTCACAGGTTTCTCATAGCTTTCTCAAAGCCTTCTCACAAGTTTCTCACAGGTTTCTCATAGCTTTCTCAAAGCCTTCTCACAGGTTTCTCACAGCCTTCTCACAGGTTTCTCACCGGTTTCTCAGAAGCTTCTCACAGGTTTCTCACACAAAACCCAACCACCGTCCTCCGCAAAACTGTGGATGGATTCCACGTCCGACATGACATGCTCCTGTTACCGGGGTGCTGCGATAGCGATCCGTGGTTTGGGACTTTGGGTTCAGAAATGACTGTTTGAGGTCAAGGAGTAGATGAAGGCCAAAAGGTCCAGGGTTACGGGCTGAGTGTGAAGGCTTTAGGTCAAATTTCAGGGCTCTGGCGTTAGGGTTTGTAGGGTCAGAAGGGTTTTTAGGGTCGGAGGGTCTAGAATTTTCCAATGAGCCGTCGCATTAAGATTTCGGAACTATTGGGGGAGGATTACAGTTCTAAGGATTACAGTTCTATGGTTTCTGCCTTCGCTCCGCCGAAGTTTCTTAGGCAGGCCGGCCTGGCTCTGAACGGCTCTTGGGCCGACGTCAGACATGTCATCTTCTTGCAGCGCCTGCCGGGAGGCTGCCAAGAGAAAAGTTAAGTATAAGAAACAGTTCGGGCTTGAAAAAATTAGGCAGTATGCCGGTCCTCGGAAGCCGCAGGAGTTTCGTTGCGGAAATACCAGGCTTTATATCTTTTCGACCATGGAGAGTCATCGGGAAGCACAGGCTCCACGCTCTCGCCCTGACATGACATAACTTAAACTGCCTGAATAAACTAGGTTGGCCTTAACCCGAAACTATGGTATTGCCTAAGCCACTTCACGGGCGACCTTGAACTAGAGTCAAGAACTTTGACGAAAGAAAAGTGTTCAACTTCTTGGAACAGCGGCAAGCGCCGCGTGCCGACGGAAACACTGCAGCTCTGAACCAGACGGGCTGTCCCAGTCGCGCTTGCGAGGATGCCGTCGAGGAGTCTGAAATAAATCCTCGGCAGCTGAAACTTCTTCCAGCCGAGCAGGAATCGCAAGGTCCGCAGCCACAGCCGAACTTGCATCCGGCTCTTGGCTCACGCAGGTCGCGACAGAAACAGAAGAAGCCGCTGGGCTGGGCGGCGGAGTCTGGTCCTCAACACCCAGCTCCGACAAGTCGAGATCTGCATGGAAAATGTCCAGCGGGGCTCCTGTGACTGCCTCAGACGTCAAGAGTTCAGGATTCGGAGCCAGCTGGTCAACCTCATCCAGCCATTGCTGCCAGTCCTCAAGTGTAGGAGGCGCTGTGATGCCCCAAGAAGCCACGGGCCCCCATCGGCGAGAAAGAGCCATGGCATACCACCACGAACGCTGCACAGTTGCTTGAGACAGAGACCCGCTCCGAGCCAGGTTGACGTACAGCAGGGCAACGCATGTGGCATGCCGTGCCAACAAAAGCCACGGCAGTGCACCTTTGCGACTGCGGCGGGATTCGTGGAAGATGCCCCAGAACGCTGCAACTTCTGCCGAGCCATGCGCGAGTGGCAGCGCAAGAACCTCCATGACGGGATTCGGAGCGACAGGGTCTACGGGTTAAGGAATGTTCTGGCAACAGGCCTCCCACGTGTCCTCCAAGTCCTGCAGGTGGAGCGAGGCAAAGCCACCCAGCTCCGGCAGCACTGCTCCATGATGGCGAAGAACGATGACCATGGCCAAAAGAGCACATAGGAGAGAGCGCATGCTCTCGAAGGCCGCCATGGTTGAGGCAGATGTGCTAGAAGCAAAACTGGCAGCCGGGATGTGGCAGCGATGCGGTCCAAGAGAACGTTCCCAGCCCCCCCCCCCCCCCCCCCCCCCCCCCCCAACCCATAAGATGCAGTCGGAAACCCACTAAAAGTTAAGAATAGCAGTCTCGGCACCCTAGGGGCGCCGTTACCAGGAACTAGGAGTCTCAAAAGCTGGCTCTAAGCAAGAGATTCTTAGAAGGCTCAGTAGATCCATCATGGAAGCAGAAAGGCACATGGAACTTGTTTCAGGCCAGAAGAAGTACAAAGAGTTTCTAGAAGCTGAACCTCTGAAGGTACCCAAACAGCCAAAGCCGGAGGAAGTTGCAGTGCATAATCTCACACACTTACCTTATGCATCGTGGTGTCCGACGTGTGTAGCATGTAAAGGAAAAGAGTCTCCACACCTTCGTGAGAACCCAGAGAAGGAAAGATCTTCAAGACCAACTTTCTGTATGGATTTCTGTTTTACAGGAACAAGTCATGATGAGGCACCAGCGGCAGTTAGTCTTGTGTGTGTTGATTCTTGGAGTAGGAACATGGTCTGTATCCCGACAGCATCTAAAGGAAAGGATCTGGTAGAGCACCTTTGCGAAGGAGTGACCTACTTGAGTACTCAGCTTGGATATGGAACCATCAACTTGAAGGCAGACAACGAAGGAACAATGATGAAGCTGAAGCAGGTCATCCAGAAGCAGCGAGCAGCTTTAGGTCTAGGAACAGTCTTGCAGGACGCAGTCAGTGGCCAGAAGGAAACCAACGGCATGGCAGAGAGAGCAATTCAGACCATTAGGAGACAAGGAACAACCCTGATTAGGCACCTTGAACACAGAACAGGAACATATATTGCTCATACTCATCCAATCTTCAGTTGGGCTTTCAGGCACTCGGCATGGACCTTGAACAGGTACCATCGCCATTCCTCCACAGGAATGACTCCGTATGAATTCATGGCAGGAAGGCCTTACGAGGGCCAACTCGCCGAATTTGGCGAATCACTTTTGGTTTTGACCAATCGTTCAGGAACACGTGCCAATAGGAAAGGTGACCCTATTTGGTTGAGAGGAGTGTTTTTAGGAAAAACAGACAACAACCTCTTCATTACGTGGCACATGGACGGCATCAAGACAAGCCGTAGCGCAAAACGTTGCTTGGAACACTTCGACGTGAAAGGAATAAGTAGCGTAGGAATTCACACTTGGGAAGTGAAGCACACTACACTGGCAACAAGGAACATTCCCAGGAAGAACATTCCAGGACCAATTGCAGAGGCGCCACCTGTCATGGATGGAGCAACTCAGGAACAGTCGGTCGAGGACTCGGCACCTTCCGCACCTTCAGGACCGATCGCAGGACCGATTGTCATCCAAGGCGGGGACTCTGCAGGGAAGTCAGGACCTACTAGGACAACCTACCTAGAGAGCAAAGCGAAGCAGGCACAGAGCAAGAGAAAAGCAGAAGAAGAACTTGAGCAGGAATACGACCAAAACAAACACGACGAAGCAGCTTCAGACCCAACGTCTTCTAGTAGCAGCAGTAAGGAAATGGACGCAGCCTCAGAAGAAGAACTCATCCCAGACAGCGCAATGGCAAGTGAGCTTCTTTCAGCTAGAGGACCAGCACCTCTTAGGAAAATGGAATTTGACGATGTAGGAACAGGTTCCAAGATCCCGAAGATTGATTCTCCGAAGAAGAAGTACCCTCCGTTCAACGTAGGAAGAGTATTTGAGCACAATGATGAAGAACTACCTGAAGCAGAACCAGGTACAGAGGACATTTTCTGGAAAGATTCATATTCGGACATTGGCGATTCCGATGAGGAACAAGACATCTTCAAGAGCGAAGATTCTGGACCTCCAGAAGTTGCAGAAGCCCAGTTGCAGGAACTGGATCGTGAGGCAATGCTCACAGAGATCAACAGACTCACCGAGATGAAGGCACTGGCAAGGAAACCCTTGCAAGAACTCGAGAGAGAAGAGGAGAGAGAGACAGAAGAAGAAGAGAGCAACCAAGGAACAAAGTGGTTGACGACGAAATTCGTCTTCGATTGGCGATTCAGGAACGGCCGATGGATGCGGAGAGCTAGGTTAGTAGCGAGAGAGTTCAAAGGAGCAGAAGTAAGGAACGACACGTTCAGCCCAGCTACGAGCGCATCGTTGGTGAGACTTATCCCGATCTTGGGATTACAACAGGAACATTCCCTGTACTCCATTGATGTCAAGGACGCATTCTTGCAGGTCCCACAAAGGACTCGATGTGCATGTCAATTCCCGAAGGAATATGTGGATCTGTTTGGCGACCAGGACCCTAGTTGTAGGAACGAAGGTTTGTTACTGCTGAGAGTACTTCCAGGACAGCGAGATGCAGCACTACTCTGGAGTGATCATTTTGCAGGAACCCTCAAAGAGCAGAACTTTGATAGGAGCAAAGCTTGCCCTACTTTGTTTCGTGACGACAGGAACAGCATACTTGTTGTGCATGTAGATGACATTCAGGCAGCAGGGAAAACAAGGCACCTAGAGCCCAAGCTAGGAAAGCTAGGAGAAACCTACGAGCTAAAGGTTGAAGGCCCCTTCTTGACAGAGCAGGAACTTGAGGTAGGAGAGTCACACCAGACAATCCGATTCCTTAAAAGGAAATTCAGCTACCACAATCACGAGCTCCACATCACGAGTGACCCGAAGTATCTTGTGAAGCTTAAGGAAGAACTGAAGCTTACCAGCAAAGCCTCGAAGCCAACTCCGTGCACCCAAGAGTCGCAGGAACAGGACAACACTCAGACCTTGAACCAGGAACAAGCAGCATCGTTCAGGAAAAGCGTTGGCATACTCTTGTATGTCAGTCAGGACCGCCCTGACGTGCAGTTTGCCGTGAGAGGTTTGGCCTCCAAGATGTCGGAACCAACACATGGTTCTTGGAAACACTTAGTCCACCTAGTGCAGTACATGTCGAGAACTGAAGGATACCATTTAGTGTACAGGAAAACGCCTAGAGGACTCAGTAATCTCCATGAATCCATCAGGAATGGTAACTACGACTTTACAGGAATAAGGCCCAAGGAACACCACCTTTTGGAAGTTTTCAGCGATTCAGATTGGGCAGGAAAGAAGGACACAAGGCGCTCAACATCTTCAGGAATTGTTTGCCTAGACGGTCAGTGCATTTACTCCTTTTCTAGGAACCAGAAGTCGGTTAGCTTGAGAAGTGGTGAAGCAGAGTACTACGCAGGAGCGTCAGCAGCGTCAGATTCTATATTGTTGAAGGAAGCAGTAGAATTCTTGACCAGGAAACAATGCAAGGTACACTTGTACATGGATTCTTCTGCAGCTAGAGGAATTATTACAAGGCAAGGTGTAGGAAGAGTCAAGCATTTGCAGATCAGGACCCTTTTTCTTCAAGACCTCCACAAAGAAGGAACAATTAGTGTTCACCCAGTAGGAACCAAGGAGAACACAGCCGACATAGGTACCAAGCCCCTTTCAGCGAAACGTATTAGACTGTTGTTGCACTGGCTAGGTTTTCAAACCAGCGAGAACGAACCAGTAGGCAGAGAAGAGCTCAAGGAACACAAGGCCCAAACACAAGCTAAAGCAGTTGTAAGAATGATCAAGAGCCCAGGAACTTTGTCTTTTGCAGCTTTGTTGTTTGCAGGAATTTCAGGTATTTCAGACAGTCTTCAGATTCAGAGTTTCAAGGAACAGTGTTTTGAGAGTTGTGTTCAGGAAGAAGAGTTTCAGCCAGACTTTCAGGAACATGTTTTCTGTTGTGCAAGTGCATGTGAGCAGGACGGCATGTGCAGTGACACGAGTGCATGTGAGCTAGGAACGTCTGCAGGAACAGCGCATGGAACAACATGTTGTGAGATGCTTTCGCAGCTCAAGGAACTCTGCGGAACACTCGCGGAACGCTCAGGTATCCAGGAACTAGTTCGCCCGGTAGCAGAAGGTCAAGGAAACCTTCCAGGAACCTTAGCAGCCATGGAAGCAAGCGCGAGTTCGAGCAAAAGCACCGAAGAAGTGTTCAAGGAACTTTCTACCTTGAGAGAGGCGGCAACCGCCTTAAGGAACGCTTCAGAAGAAAGGAACTTGATCGCGGAGTCGATCAGGAAGAACACAGAGGAAGCTGCGCGTTTGCGCAAAAGCCAGGAACACGTGGCTGGTTGTGTAGAGTCCTTGACAGGACAAATCTACGACGTCAAGCACCAGGTTCAGGAAATGGCCGAACAGAACGACAGAGACCGGCAACAGGTCAAGGAACACATGGCCTTCGTCCTAGGTACATGTGACGCCGTAAAGGAACAGCTGAACCAGATGATGCAGGACTTCTACGAGCAGCAGCAAGAGGAACAAGAAGAAGAAGAGGAAGAAGAAGAAGAAGAACAAAGGAAAAGAGAAGCCAAGGACCGAGAACTAGAAGGTGAACTACGTCGTGAAGGACACGGACAAGGAACAGCACCGTCGAGAGCTACGTCACCTACGTCCCAGGAAAGAAAGGAATATTCGGACCGAGGCTACTTCGAGGGCATCCAGGAACGAGAGCAGGACAACGAGAACGAGAACGAGGCCTACGTCAGCAGCTACGTTGGAGGAGAAGATCCCGGGGAGTACCCCGATGAAGGAACAGCAGCAGCAGCAGAGGAAGAAGAAAGTGAGGAAGCAAAGGAAGAGAGAAGAAAGAAGAAGATCGCGGAGATCAACGCCAAAAGCAAGCAAAGGCTCAAGGAAAAGGAAGAGGAGAAGAAGCTTTTTCCGTACCCCTACGACTACGCCAGCGAATGGAAGGAATACTCCGAGAACGGCGAGATCTACAGGCAACACAGAGTTACAGGAGAAAAGCAGTGGGTCGACAAGGACTACACGTACAAGCACGAGAAGGGAACAAAAGGAAAGAAGGAAGGAAAAGGAAAAGGAAAGCCAAAGGCAAGAGCAGAAAGCACAGGATTTCGACCTCGAGATGAAGATGATCGCAAGTACTGGGACGAACAGGACAGGATCTCAAAGGAACAAAGAGAAGCAAAAGCAAAGCAGAAGAGGAGAAGAAGGCAAAAGAGGAGCAGATTGCCAAAGCAAGGCTGATTCTGGAAGCGGCAGCAGACGAGCAGGAGAAGAGAGACAAGGAAGCAGCAAGGCAGGAAGCAGCCGCAGCCGCCGAGAGAAGGCGAGAGGTAGAAGCAGCAGCCAAAGCCAAAGCAGAGAGAGAAGCAAAGGAAAAGGAGGAAACCGAAGCGGCAGCAGCAAAGGAGGCAGAGGAGAAAGTAGCAGCCGCAGCAGCCAAAGAGGAAAAGGAAAGAAAGGAGCAGGAGAAGAAAAGAAAGGAGAAGGAAGCCAGGAAGAAAAGAGAGGAAGATCAAAAGGCAGCGTCAGCGTACATTGCCAAGAAGGAAGCAGAAAAGAAGGCAGCAGCAGCAACAGCAACAGGATCAGGTGAAGGAGACAGGATCCAGAAGCTTGAAGAAATGATGAAGGAGATGATGAAGGAACGCAAAGAGGATAAAGAAAGGATTGCAAGCCTTACACAGGAGCTTGAGAGTAGAGGATCAGCAGCCGGGTCGCAGGCACCCACAGAACCTGACACAACACCAGCAAAGGAAGAGGAAAAGCCAGAAGCAAAAGGAACAGGAAAAGCAACAGGAAAGGAGCCACCGAACGTCACACAGCACAAGCAGAAGGAAGAAGACAAGGACGACCCAGAACTGTCCGCCAAAGGACCAGTGAACGAAGCATCGTTCATGAAAGGAAAAGGAAAAGGAGAGTTTGAAGGAAACTGGTTTGCAGTCTACAGTTTCCAGAACAGGAAATACCAGTGGAAGTGGAACGAAGCCAAGGCACAGTGGTACTGGTATTCAGGATCAAAGGAAACAGGTTGGAAAGCAGCGTCAAAGGACAAGCAAGGAAAGGAAAAGTGCAAAGCGCAAGCAAAGATGAAAGAAGAGTGGCTAAAGGAACAGCTTCACGACCAAGAGGAAGCTAAAGACAGCGAAGAGGAAGGCAAAGTAACCTTCCAGTGAAGCAAAGGAACCGCGAGCAGTACTGAGGCCAGAGAGCCGAGGAAAGAAGCAGCAGGACACAGGAACCGTGGCACAGCCCTTTTTGTTTCTGTGGTGATCTAGGTAAAGTGCAGGAACGTCTTTTGTACAGTCGAGCAACCTTGGAGAGGATTGCGAGTGAACGTGCGCATACGTTTGCGATGAGGAACAGTGTTTGTTTTGCAAGTGAAAAGGAACTGCAGCGTGTTTACTGTTTGTCCAGGAAAAGTCGGAGTCACCTCAGTCGAGGAACTTTCGCTAACTCCGAAGGCGGGGTGTTAAACATTCTGCCAGGAACAGTAACACAGCTAGTGCATTACAGTTAATGTACAGGAACAGCCGTCACGCACACGCGACGTGCAGGCTCGAGACCCCAGGACACACCGTGCCCAGGAACAAAAGTGTCCGACAGTCTTTGTGGGTAGGAACCCTTAGTGAAGCCCGTTCTTTAACAGGTTTAGTGTTCTGAGGTTTGAGATGATGATGATGATGTGTGGTGGTGCATTTTCAAGGACCCAATTAATTTCTGTTGCTGCAGATTTTTGGCTATAGCCTTGGGCTGTAGCTCTTCATGACTCCTGCCCCCTGGTGGAGCTACTGGCCCTTCATCTTTGAGGCCAGGTAGGAGTGCGGCGAGGGTGTCAGAAAGGGTTTGTGGTAGTTTCTGCGAGGGGGGGCTTGTGTTTCAGATGCTCCTGCAACCAATGGGACTGGCTCACCCCTACCACTGGGACGTCTTTGGCGACTTTGGCGACACTGCTTGGCGGCTGGCTCCTACCACTGCGGCGCCTTTGGCGACAGTGGGTGGGGTGGCCAGCGGTTTATTAGCTTGCCTGTGCCTGTTAGTAGACACCTTCTCAGCTTGTGCAGGCCATGCCAGAGCCGAGGAGGGTTGCTGCGGACAACGGAGGAGGATCCTTGAAGCCGCCAGGATCCATGAAGCCGCCGGAGCCGGTTAACCCTTCGAAGGGTTTATCAACGCCATGCTAAGGCTCAGGCGATCCAGACCTCCGACTCGGATTCCTACGAGAGCGAGTCGGAGGAGAAGAAGCGGCCAGGGAAGGCTCCTGAGGAGCCGGTGCCACCTTCAAGCGACGATGACATTCCTGACCGCTGGTCGCAGAGGGAGGCCGCGGTGAAGAACAAGCACCGCGAGAAAGACCGCGGCAGAGACCGTGGCAGCAGAGGCCGTGGCAGAGACCGCAGCCGGAGCAATCACAGCAGAGGCCGTGGAAGAGACACCAGAGATCAAGGCAGTGGTGACCACGACCGCGGCAGTGGTTACCACGGTGGCGATGACGACAAGCACCGTGGCCACGAGTCCGGTGGCGGCGACAACCACAGTGGCGGCGGCCAGCACGGTGGTGGCGAAGCCCGGTGACGGCGACAAGCACCGTGGCCACAAGCCCGGTGGCAGCGACAAGCACCGTGGCGGCGACAACCACGGTGGCGGCGGCAGTCGTGACGGCAGGCCTCGTGAATCGAGCTTCTCGCTTGTGAGCAGCGGATCCGGTGGCAAGAAGGGCGGCAAGAAGGGCGACAGGAAGGGCTCAAAGGGGCCAAAGGGGGGCCGTGGCCGCAGCCAGCAAAGGTGGGATGCCGACCCCGCCCAGCAGCCACAGAACGATGACGAGGAGTTTGGGCCCTTCGAGAAACTTGGCATTGCCAAGTTCAAGCTGTCCTCGCTGCCCCGCAACAGGCGGGGCCGTGTGATTTGCCCGGTCTGCGGGGTGCAAGTGCATCCCGACGGCATGAGCCTACACCTCATGCATAACTCCCATTGCCTTAACCGTCAGAACGGTGGGCATGCACAGAGATCTTTCGTCTGCAAGCTTTGCGGGCGAAAGTTTTGGACGGAGTGGGACCTCCAGCAACACAGTAACCGTTGCAGTTGGGCAGCGGCAGAGACTGAGCCGGAGGAGACGGCCGGGCCACAAAAGGCAGTCGCCTCAGGCTGAGCCGGAGGAGACGGCCGGGCCACAGAAGGAAGTGCGCCTCAGGAGCCGGAGCCGTTCCCGCCGATCCTCGCTGCCCCGCAACGATCCCGATGATGATGATCAGCCGGGCCCGGGCTCCGCAGCCGACTCAAGGGACGGTGACCGCCGCATGGGTCTCCGAGTGTACGCGGATCTTGTCTCGTTGGGGAAGAATTTGCTGCGATAGGCCCGGGACAAAGGCACGGCCAGCTTTCGATGAGGCCCGGGACAGAGGCATGGAGCGGCATGGATAGGCCTTGGTCGCGGGCCGCAGTCGGGCCGCAGCGGAAGGGTTGTAGCATCGTTTCACGAGCTAGCTGAGTGACTGAGTGTTCAACGATGGTTTTAAGCTTAAAACAGGTTCTCGAAAGTTGTGTTGTGTGAATCAAGAGGCTGTTGTACTCCATCAAAGGACAATATAGGACACAAAGGTTGACACTCGGCCACTCGGCCCGAGATTCCGCGAGAGCCAGTAGCAGGGCCCCTGTGAGCTTTTGCAAAAGCCCGTGAGTGTCGGCATAGGCTTCAGAAAGGTTTTCAAAGGCTGTGTGTGAGGCCCTTTCTTGGACTCTAGGAAACATAGGACAACAACGGCTGACACTCGGGCGATAATCGGCGAGATCCGGACACAGCACTGTTTCGAGTGAAAAAATAGGAAATCGTAGGCTTTGCAGCTGATTTGTGCCAGTTCCTGTGAGACGAGTGACGAGTTCCCTCCCGGTGCCCTCCCGGGGCCCTCCGGGGCCCTGCCGGGGCCCTCACCGGCTCCCTCCCGGCTACCTCCTGGTTCCATCGCGGTTCCCTCCTTGGGTTCCCGCTTCCCGGTTTTGTTTTTGGTTGTTTTGGTGCTGTTTTGGAGCCGTTGTTGCATGTTCTACATCTCAAGCCTTGTTTGCCTGTGCAGCTGGCTTTGCCAGCACAAACAATAGCCTTACAAGATGTCCCGCAGCAGTGCATGGCCAAGATCCTTTCTTGAATTTGTAGGATGACTGGGATGAAGCGGAAGCGTGTTGCATCGCCTGAGGCCGCTCGTGCGGCCGGAGCTTCCGCAACGTTGCCACTGGATGTGAGCTTCTCTCCTTCCGGAGGCGGTGCAGCGGCTGCGAGAGCAACTGGATCCAACGGGTCCGGCTTGGGCTCCCTCGCAACGGCTGCACCAGCAACTTCGTCCGCCTTGGACTCCTTCGCAACGGCTGCAACGGCAACTTCGTCGGCCGTCGGATCCGCCACTGGCTCTTTGGGGCAGATCTGGAAGTGGTGTTGGAAGAAGACAGTGCAGGACGGCGGCGAAGTTGTGTGGTGGTGGCAGTGGTGGTCAGAGCCACGTGTCTGAGCCACTGTCACAAGCCACACAAGCCACACAGCCACAAGTGTGGACCGTGTGGAGGCGAGACACGAAGTCACGAAGTGAGTTAGTGTTTTTGGTGCTGAATGGACAATCCATGACAGCCCCACGACTAACAGCCTGATGTGAGCATCCATAGGAAGCAGAGAATTCAGCTGCATGCTCTCCGATTGCATGACCCAAGGCAGTGAATGGAAAATGCAGCATTTGTTTTGTTTATGCAAAGGCGTGCCAGGTGTTGAATGAGTGCAGAGACCAAGACCACCGTCGATTCGGTTCACAGCTTGGGGCTGGGACAAGACTTCAGGGTTGGAGTGTGTGGTGTGTGGCTGTGTGTCCTGTCCATGGAGGGTGCATGTGTAGCCGCAGAAGAAGCAGGCCCTGCCACAGCTGCCGCCAGGCCGGGTTGGTCCCAGCTCCGGCAGCAGCTGTGGGAGCTAGGGGCTGTGTTTCGAAAGAGGAAGCACGTGCCCTTGGTGTCTGAGCCTTGTGTGGGCCTGAGCCCATTCAAGACCTGGGTACAGCAGTCCCTTTAGCCCATGCCAGGCGACTTGCACCGTCACCGTGCGGTAAATTGTTACGACACAGACAGTGGCTTGCTGGGTCATTGGAAGGCTGTTCCAGGTGCACACATAGGGCCAGAGCACCCAATAACAGACGTCCCCCTCGACAAGCTCGAGGATTCAGAAGGGCTCGTGGCTGGGCCACCATGCCAGCCCCTCTCCCCTGCTGGCCAAAGACATGGCACCTCTGATGCCCGATCGGTTCCCTTTGACACAGTTGTGGATTGGGTAGTCGAGCTGGGCACCCGAGGTTGTTTGCTCTGGTTTCTGCTGGAGAACTCCAATACCTTGAAGGGGCACCCAGGTGATAGACCACCTCAGGTGCTGTTTGCCGTGGTTCTACTTGGATTTGCGTGTGGAAGACTCTGTTGATTGGGGGCCCATGCGGAGACGGCGGACTTTCATCCGAGGCCTTCGTTTGGACTGCTTGCCTCGTGGGTTCCATGGCCCTTTGCCAGTGGTGACAGTGGACCAGCTTGGCCATGGAAAGCCCGTTACACTGGAGTCACTTTTGCAGCAAGGCTTGCCACCCACCGACCCGAGCATGCTGTCGGTTGGGATGCAAAGGAACCTGCAGAGGTACAAGGGCTTGGCATCCCAGTCTGAAGACCAAGGCCGCTCTCGTGTGGCCTGTGCAGAACTGGACCGTGACCCCACGAATGCTTACGGTCCTCGGTTCGAGTTGGGCAAGACCAGCAGCCTCCGGACTGGCGGCCCGGCTCTTTTTCTATTGAGCCTGGAAGACCTGCAACAGTCCTGGGATAAACAAGAGCTGCACCGAATGCTCTCCATCCCGGAGAGGTTCTTGCTCATGGGCCACCCGGCAGAGACAGCAACAGTTTTTGCCAGTAGGGCATGCACACGTTGGTGATGGCATGTCTCGTGGCTCCGATGCTTCTGCTGGCAGATCGGGCCGGGGTGACTTCAGAAGGCCGGCCGCCTCCAGCAGCCAGTCCAAAGCAGTTGTGGGACATGGCATTTGAGGACCTAAGAGCCACAGGCAGCATGGGTCGGGTCCACAGGAAGCAAAATTTCCGTAGTCCCAGATCCACAGCCACAGCTGCCAACCGAAATGTGCGTAGAGCCACAGCTGCCACCGGAGAGCTCATCCATAGTCCGAGAAGAGCAGCAGCAGCTGCCACTGGAGCTGCCACCGGAGAGCTCATCCATAGTCCCAGATCCACAGCCACAGCTGCCAAGCGAAGGCCTCCGGGGAAAGACAGGCATCAATAGCAAAGAAGGCAGGCCGTGGGCGGATGCAGGAGTGTCGCCGGAGAGCTCATCCATAGTGCCATTAATAGTCCAGCCACAGCTGCCGCCGGAGAGCTCATCCATAGTCCCACTAATAGTCCAGCCACAGCTGCCGCCGGAGAGCTCATCCATAGTCCCACAAGCTGCCTGCCTGCCGGAGAGCTCATCCTTTCCAAAGTCCAGCCACAGCTGCCGCCGGAGAGCTCATCCATAGTCGTAGTACCAGTCCGACCAGTCCCAGGGCGAACCGTAGTAGCCATTTTGACAAGTTGGCAGTGCGTCGGTCATGCGGATGCATAGCCATAGATCTCGATTAGGCAGCTTTGAGCTTTTCATGGCAGAGTGCAGAAGCACAGCTGTCACTGCCGGAGAGCTCATCCATAGTCTGTAGTCAATTCGGTGTCTTAATTTAGTTATTTAGATCAGTGCGTGCAATGCAGGCCTCAGTTTCTTTAATCAGTTTAGCTGATCAGTGCACTGTGCAAAAGGTTTTCGATACAGGCGGATGGCATGCTTCATGATGGTGCACTTCCTTCAGTCGCCAGGTGTAGGGCTTAGGCTTGACAATGAAATAGCAACTGCTGGTTCAAGCAGCAGCACCTGACCGAGACCCCTCTGGCCTGGTGCCCTGGCCCCTTCTGTGCAAGTCAGCGAGACCAGCCATGGATGGGACCGGCGAACTCCTTTGCCGCAAATGCAACGAGCCCACCACTGTTTCGACTTCCCATGCAACGGGACGAAACGAGTTGCTCAGGATTTGCCAGGAGTGCGGCGGCACGGAGCGGATCTTGAACAAGCAGATCACTCAGGATCGCTCAGGTAGGTAGTATTATTAGGGAGACCCCCTTAACGGGTCCCCAACAAGGGTCCCCCTAATCCCCTAATCCTAGCTCCCATCAGGCGAAGAGTTTGGCTCAGAAGAAAGCCAAAGAGGGTGAGCTCAATGCTCACGACGAGGATCTGCTGAACAGGTGCCAGACTGCTGCGGACTTGAAGAAGCAGCTGGGGAAGATGACGAAGGAGGAGCAGTACGAGTGGTACAGGAGTGACAAGAAGTCCCACCGCCAGGACGGTGGTGGTGGCGGTGTGTCTAAGAAGAGAACATTTGCCACCGCCGTCGGGGTTGTCGAAGACACTCGGCGGGCTTCCATGAGAAACAGCGAGCAGGATAGGTGGTGGATTGAGAAAGACTGGGTCGCCAGAGAGATGACCTTGGGCATCGTGAAGAACTACGAGGATGGGCGGGCGAAGTTCTTGAAAAGGTGTCAGGATGATGACACCGAGAGCAAACAGTTGAGAGGCGTCTGGATGCTGAAGGAGTTTGGTGGCTTGCTGGGCGAGCTCGCACAGGAGCACAGCGTAGCAGGAACTCTTCGCCAGCGAATGGACGTCACAGACCAGAGCGAGCTGGCTGTCTGCCAAGAGCATACAGCACAGAGGCTCAAAAAGGCCGCTGAAAGGCTGGCAACCGAAAAGGCCATGCTCGACCAAGGCATGGAAAACGCCTCGGTGCCGGGACTGCATGTCGCCCGAGACCTCGATCAGCTCAAGCAGGAAGAGGCTCTGCGAGATCAAAGGTGGATGGAAACGGTGCTGGAGAAGCAACAAGCCGACAAGGAAAGGCTTGAGAATAAGGACAAGAAGAAACCCGTTAGGGCAGTGCTCTTCCTGCAGATCAAGAATGCCCATGCCCGGGAGGAGACCATGCTTGCCTCCGCACACGGCAAGCAGCAGGAAGCCTTCACCGGCCTGAGAGAAGAGACTCAGGCAATGATGGCAGAGGAAGACGAAGGAACAAAGAAAGAGTTCCAGTCAACAATGGATGCACTCGAAGAGGACTTGGGCAAACTTCTTCAATCCATCCCTGAGCTCGCAGCAAAGCGGAAAATCAAGGAGGAGGAGATGGCAACGACGGAGGACGACGACGAGCTGCTCAACTACCTGAAGGAGGCCACGGAGGCGTGCAAGAAGGGTCCTGGCGAGTGGCCACAGCTGAAGGCGGTGCCTGCGATTGATTTGGAGTTTTAAGGTTTAAGGGGTTTGGGGTTTAGGATTTCAGGTAACGTATGTGGTTTGTAGTGTGTTGGTCGCAGTCGTAGTTGTATCCGAACCGTTTTGTTGTTCCATTTGTTTTTTGCTCACCCACCAACCCAGGTGAAGGACAGGATGAAGGCCTTCCGAACTTTGGTCAACGAGGCCAAAAAGGCTTTGGCCAAAAAGGACTCGCTGGCCAAGAAGAAGGCAAAGAACAAGGCCCTCACCGTTGCCACATCTGCGAACGGCACCTCGTCGCAAGCCGCAGCTGACATCGCAATCAGCCCGGAGATGCTGGACTGTGTCTGCTGGATGCGAAAGGAGCTGTTGAAGGAAAGATGGTCGAAGTTTCAGCGAGGCAGCAACGGGGTGTGGTTCAATCTGCAGGAGGATATGCTGGATCAGATGCCGGGCAAGGGCCCAGTGCTGATCCCTGCCGAGCAAATCACAGGCCTGCTCAAGAGTGTTCACGATCTGGTTTACTACCAGTCCCAGAAGCAGTGGTTAGGAGAGAAGATGAAGACAGATGGCAGAGGTGTAACCACTGTGGTGATCGGACGAGAGGCAGTTGCGAAGCAAGTTCTCGGCTTCATGGGCAAGAGCCTGCCGGTGGCAGTCGCTGACCGCCTTTCGCTTCCGGGGGATGAAGAGCTGCTGGACCTGTGGAGGCCCATGTTCTGCCAGTGCATGGGCGGCCGTGTGGACACCAGCACAGCCTTCAGCCTGCCAGAGCTGACGGTGCATCTCGAGGGGACGAGCGTTTTCTTCGCCGGCTTCCGTGCCAGCGAGGAAACACAGCTCGGGGACTTCAAAGCCCTCACGTCGCAAGAGTTCCTTGACCGCTGCGAGTGGTTTGCAAACTTGTCCGCCGGCCAGGGCATCGTCCTGCCGCCAGGGATGGTGTACATCATGATCAACACGGAGTGCGACGTCGAGAAGGATGACAGCCCCGAAAGCATTCCAGCCTACATGCTGAAGTTGTTCGTACTGACGGCGAGCTCCTGCAAATGGGCATCGACAAGCCTTGCAAAGGTGGTCGCCCGCACCCCCGAGCTGGGTGCCAAAAGAACAGGTACACTTCTGAACCACTTCCTCAGCGTGCTGGACTAATGGACAAGAGGTCCATTGTTTTCTCCCAGGGCGTTCGTTGAAGAGGCAACGAACTGAAAAGCTCGGCATGTACACAATCTGTTGGATTGTGTTGCAGGCCAGCACAACATGGTTTCACTAGCAGGCTTGTGGAGAGCCATGATCCTTTCAAGCCGGGTGTGGCATCAGATGAATGAGAAGGAAAAGTTCGGTTCCCTTGGGAGTCAATTGAAAAGCTAAGCGATTGTTCATTCAAGCACGATGAGGTTCTGGCCCACCATGTTTCGGCTCAAAGTCCTGCTTTCTCTAATTTGAAGACTAGATGATAAGTGTCTGCTGAGTTTGAGGCCACAGTCACACAAGGATATGCTGAGAGCACCCTTGTTACAAACGACTGCGTAGTTTGCCGGTGCCATTCTGGGAGGGTGAAACCCTCACAGCCGAGGCCACCTCCTACCCACGGATGGCACCTCCCCCCTGGTGGCTACAACTCCACGACACTGTCTTGGAGTAGTAGCCTCCGTCAAGGCAGAGGTGCTGGCCCGCTGGCTGTAGTACTGTAGTAAGTTCCAGCCACAGTGTGGCGGTTACTATGCAAAGTCAATGATTTCGCATAGTACCCGCCACCATGGCAGCTGCATTGCTCGTCTGGCAAATGGACTGAAACCCGGCTTCGATCAGCCATGATGGTCCAGACTGCGTGCTGCCTCATGTGTTCGATTGCGAAGATGCCCAGACAGCCAACATGGTAAGCCTAGCATATGCAACTGTTCTTCGGCAGTGACATCAGATGAACTCGATGGCCTGAAAAGTTAGTTTCCATGGAGATGCTAAGCTTTTGCTTGTGTTATCTTTTTGACACACGAGGTTTCGGCTCAAACTCCTCTTTCACCGCTTCTGCCTAAGATGAAGAGAAGCTACGTAGTTGATGAGGAAACTTGGGACTCTGTCACCAGAGATCTCGAGAGCCGTGAAGCTGCGACCTTTTCGACTCCTGGGACACTGGAGCAACAGCTCAATGTGGAACTGGAGATTACGAATTATCGGCTGCAGCTGCAAAAAGATCTGACCACTGCACTGCGTGCAAATGTTGATCAGCTCCTCGCCGAGCGAAAGGCACGAGAAGATCACATCAGGGCCCTAGAGGAGCACATCAGGGCCCTGAAACAAGGGCTGAACGAAGACTTGTTTGAACTGCTCGGCGTCTTGGAAAACGCAGAGTGCGAGGAAAGTTGTGTCATGGATGTAGCGGAGCCTGCTGTAGAGGTGCCTGCGTCAGATCCAGAAGAGTTCCCCGAGACCCAGGTCATCCCTTTCCTAGGGATGGCCCCTCCGGTGTTGCCTCCTGCCGTCGATTGCGGTCTAGATTCGCAGCCGACTGACACTCTGGATTCCATGATGATGACTCGCTGGAATAATTATGCGTAAGGCATAAGTTTTCTGCACAAAGCTCGTGGGGTGCGAGAGAAAAAGGTGCATCACGTGTTTGTGTGTGTGTGTGTCGTGTTTCGTTTAGGCGTGTAGGGGTTCGGGCTTTGGGTGTGTGTGGGTGTGTGTGTGTGTGTGTGTGTCGTGTTTTGTTTAGGCATCTAGGGGTTTGGGCTTTGGGGTTGTGCTCTGTGTGTGTGTGTGGATTTCAGTGGGAATGCTTACAACGACATGTGAAAGCATGTGTGCCTGGCTAGTTGCTCGAGAATTTAGGAGCAATATCGCGGGTTTTGGCAGGCAGCGATTCTGCACTTGCGTGTCTGCTGGGGTCGTAGCAACCTAGCTGAGCTGACGGGTTTCCCCGGTGCAAGTACTTGGTATGGGAACCACTTTTTCCGAATTTGAATTTTTTATGGCTCCGAAAACGAACCCCCCAGTCGTTTTGATGACAAACTTGAAAATCGTCTCGTTTTTTCCAAACCCCCTACTGGTTTAGCTCGAACCCCCCACGGCTGTAGATGAGAACTTCATACTTGCACATTCCCACTCGCTCCGATTCCTCCCAACCAGCACTGGCACCATTGGGCGATTCCAGCACGCAATGCATAGGGTGCCTTGAGACAAGCTTGCACTCGTGCCGAGGGACGAGGTACGACCGTGTATGCTAGCGCTAGTATCCTTGTGTGAAACATTGAAGGTGTTTCGCTAGAAAACGTCGAAGGGGTTTTCCTCTGAAGCTAAACAGAACGAAGCCAATCTGTTTGCTAGAGTGTCTGCACATGGCTGGAGGAACGTGAGCTATTCCGTGGCCATTGTGCTGAAAGGCAGCCTGCTACTGGGTGGCAATTTTCGAGGGGGAAGAAAGGGGAACAGGGTTAATTAGCCCTGCTTTGGGTTCGCTGCCATGTCGGACAGCGACGCTACTCTGGCGTCCACGACGCCCGACGGCGATGGAGCAGCCGCTACCGTGGTCGGGGATTCCCCGCCCCCGCTAATGTATCTTCGTGGGTCCCGAGTACTCTGGCTAGTGGACCTCCCCCTGAGAAGGCTGATGTCCTCTTCGAGGGCTGGGAGGTGGAGGCAGAGCTAGAGGCGCAGGCTACGGTCCAAGCGGAACGTAGGCGCACGCTGGACAGGGCCTACCGGCACCTCGTCAGCCAGGGTATCGGTGCTAGACCTGGACGAGTCCGAGGACATCGCCAAGCAGCTAGCATTCCCTACCAGCCCTGGCTATGGGATGGTGTTTACTGCTGGTTGCAGGAAGCACGGCAAGAAGCTACCATCTATCAGCGGACACACGGCTATTTCCAAGACGATATCACTTGGAGGGCCCGGATGCCGCCGCTACCTGCCCCGGTAGAGGAGGCAGTGGAAGCTACGCACGCACCAGCAGTGCCGCTAAGACCTTCGCGGGAGCGCAACCGGAAAGTGCTACAGCCCGGCGCCTTGGGAGCCGCTATACAAAGGAGAGGTTGCTGGAGGTCTGGGCGAGAAAGCTCCGGGAGGAGCTGCTAGAGCCTGGACCCGGTGGCGGCGTTGCTACTCCCGGGGAAGACCCGAGCTTCAACCTTGAAGCGCTACCTGACAGTGGCGCCAATGGCTCCACGCCGCTAAGCTCAGGCCGCCTCCGGGCACCGCTGCAGATCTGGTGGATTACCTGCGCCGCTAGAAGCGACGAGCCGTGCGGCCAGTCGGTACCCGAGGCTATTCTCAAGGCTGTCTCCTGGATAGAGAAGGTGGCCGACTTGCCGGTCGAGCTAAGGGCTACCCACGGCGGCCTGGTCTGGGCCTTAAAGACAGTATTGTGGACCAGCTGACGCCGGCCTGTGGGCTGGCGGGTCTGGGCCTGGGCTAAGTTGGTCAAGGTTTGGGCCACGCGATGGTCGGAAGAACCATTCTGCCGTCTGGGGCTACGAGAAGGGTCAAGGAGCTACCAGTGGTGGTGTCGGAGCACCTTCCTGGTGGCGGACACCTGGCTGGCTACAGGCTTTGACCTCCTCAAGGCCCATGCTAACTATGCCCGGGACTATTTGATGCCCCGCCTGGGACGGGCTGGGCAGCTAGAGGCGAAGATCGCTACTTATATATGGCGGCTATGGCGGGTTGCTGGCAATCATGGGCTACCCCCTGGAGGTCCAAGGCTACTGGAGCACAGTGAGCGCTCGGTGCTACCCACAGGGTTGGCGCTAAAAGATATCCCACCGCAGGACAAAGATCTGCTAGGGCGTTGGAAACCCGAGGGTTCCGACGTGTATGCTAGATCCTTTGCGGCCTTTGCGGGTAGGGTTTCCCGGCTCCAAGCCCTTTTCGCTAAGACGGCTAGAGGGGAGGACCGCTACGAAGCGCTAGACGAGAGGGAGATTGCCGCCGATCTTGAGCCTTGGCGAGGGCTAGGCTCACCCCCCTCGAGGCTAAGAGCATGGCGGACCGGCTACGAGTCCTGGATGACAGGCCAGCTACTTAGGCGGCCGCTGTGCTTATAGCATGTATAAACGTGGTTATAACTGCGGCGGTATGGGCTTCCTCGTAGACAACTTAGGACGAGGGACGAGTTACGACTACCTGGACATTGGTTTGTAGGGGTTTATTTTGGTTTATTTGTAGAAACCAGAATGTTTTGGTTTCTTTATTTTCTTGGTTTTTTTTGTTTTCTTGCTTCTTCGGTTCAAAACTGAAAAATTGCACGAACCGGTCTTTATACCGTGCACATTAACACAAACACAACTTATACAGTGTGTTGCGTCGAAAATGAACATGTGTGCAAACAAAAACATTATTGAAATGGTCTTGTCATATCGAAACAGCACGATTCTTTAAGCACCTGTACGGATATGTCAACATGAGTGTGTGTTGCTATATATACTGCATGCATGTAAACATGCACATATACATATACATATACATATACATATAGATATATATATATATATATATATATATGAATGCATTTATCTGTATACCCATATATATATATATATGTATATAGAGCTCACCACTGCTGCCCTGGCACAGGGAAACCCGTGGGGTTGGGGACTGCACACCATACAAAGCGAATAGCTTCAAAGACAGACATTGCGCAGACCGAGACTGCAAAGACGGACACTGTGCAGACAGAGACTGCATAGCAAGCACTCGGCCCCCTTGTGTTTTTTCTGCCAGCACTCGAGCTGCTGATCAGCACTGAAACCTCCAGGGTTTCCATTGGAGCCAAGAATATATGAGCCATCTCTGAGCCGTGCGCTTTGCAGCTCCCAGAGGGTGAGCACAACGACTCATTCGAGAAGAGACACCCATATAATCTTCGTCCATCTGTGTCGTAAAGCACGCCGGATTAAAGCCCCAGCTGTGGCCCTTCGACTGTGCCATATCATGCTCGATGTGCAGCAGATAGTGATACTTCGGGGTGATGTTAAAGAACAACCACCCTTGAGCATGGCACAACTGAGCAGCATTCGAGTAGCCTGCGAAAAAACGGGCGAGGAGCGATCGTCCAGTCCGCATCTGTGCATTGTTCATCCACACCCGATTCGAATCCACATAACACAGGCGATGAAAGTCGTCGAGCGCTGTAAGAAAATCGTACACATGCCCAGTGACATCATCGAATAGCCAGGGCCTCGACAGATAGTCCACCAGCCATTTCGTGAGCAAGCGGATATCAGAGCCTTTCCTCAGTAGAAGAAAAGCATTTCGACACACATGCTTTATATAGGGTGTGTGTGTATATGTGTATATTTTTATGTACATATACTATCTGTTTATTTGTTTATTTGTTCAATCACTCAGGGTTTACAAGGAATCGACTTATGCACATGATTGCACATGCTTCATATACAGTTTACCATATTGCACAAAAAAAGACTTCATACAGAACCCCTTTCCACTTCATGCTGAACACCATGCTAGATAGTAACAGTGCTTTATCACTTCCAAGAATCCAGGAAGTCTCCGGCATCTTCGCTAGAGACTTCCAGCCCATTTTCTCTCGTGAGAAGGTCTTGACATCCGGTGTCTCATGTAGGATGTTCTTGCAAAAGAAAGCGAAGGCTTTGTAGGCCTCTTTCAAACATGCCGGCACCGACACACCACCTTCAGTGGGGTGGAAGTGCCCACCAACCGCAACCAAGAAACATATCACAGATGCAACACAGGTCCTCGCTATGCCCAGGTGGGATATGTGGAACAAATCCTTGGCCAGGAATCTGTCATCTTCACCTCCCGGCAGATCATGCAAAGGACTCGATGTATTCCAAGGAGGTTGGGTTGCAATCGTCGTTCGCCACAGGGCATTCCGGCGGAAGTCTCCGAATGGGAGTCCCCTTCCATCCGCTAAGCACCACGGGCACATCGGGTTCGGGTCATTCGTAAAGTTGCGGCCTGAATGTGATAGCTTTGCCTGGGCTGGCAAATCTCCTTCAAGACGGATTAGCACAAGGTAAAATTTTCCGTTTCTCGAATCAAGACCATCATAGTAGCAGTCTCTTGCATCCTGCACGAAGTGCCTGAGAAGGCTGTCCAGGGTTTTGTTGCCTTGGCCAAACCCAGCGTGCTCATCCTCACGAAACCAGGGAAGCAATACATAAAAATGACAAGCCACATCATGCTTTAAACAAACATATAGGGGAAAATGTTTGAACCATATATGTATACATATATATATATGTAGGATTATCTATACTGTCTACACTTACAGCATATGACTACATGGCAAATAACCTCTGGTGCCAACATGGACCTGTCAACTGACCCTGGTTGCATCCTTGTAGTCATCAGCCAGCATTGCAGCATAAAAGAAGCAATGCAGTGAACTCCTCAGCCCTGCTTTCAGAACAGGGCCCCAACTATGTTGATAAATTCCAGCTCGCCGGAAACTGGTGCCTTCATCAGCATGCATTCTGATTGGTATGCATCTTTGCAAATGGTCTCCGTGAGTTGTAAAAACATCATGGTCATGCCAGGTGGTGCGGAACCGGGCCCAGAATTGCGCCAATTCCGTCTCCACTTTCACCAAATCCGTATACTCATGCCCAAACAACAGCAATTTCGGATAATCTCGGAGAATCTCTGTCGCCAGCTGCTTCATCGGCAGAACAGGGTGAGCCTTTGGGCCATTTGTAAACTCCACAGTCCTCATTTGCACCTGTGTCCCTAGCATGAAGCCCAGAGCCTGCACGTTTCCCAGAAACACTGTCTCCTTGTCACTCGTGGAGTTGTGTGCCAATCCCAGCTGGATGTATGTGTTCTTCCAGGCATCCCCATCTGCTGCTGTCTGTCCATTGTCGTATGCAACTCGGGAGGCTTCAGCAGCATTATGGTCCTTAAATATCTGCACTGAACACAGTAAGGCTACAGCACACACACTCACAGAAACAGTGTGCTTCAGCATCTAATGCCAAGGGGCAATGTAGGTCTTGAGGACATTTTCAACGACCCGGGCACCTGCGCAAGGGAACTGTCTGTGTATGCATACATTCCTTCATGCAAGTTCTTCCTTTATGTTCGAGTTTGAAGTTTCATGTCTTGTTGCAGACATATATAGATAAAGCAGCATACTTCAACTGATATCTATACATATACAGACGTTTACATACATGCAAGCAGGCACATACATATGCACACACATATATGTATATATATATATATATATATGTATACACACTCACTTAACATATAATACACATATACATAGATGATACATACATCCAGATGCATGAACAGACTTGTCATGCAGTCACATAAGCACACCGAATAATATATATATGTATATTACTCCCAGTGCTGAGCGCAACGCAGTGTAGGGATGGCACGCTCTTTTCACGATGAGCCTGCAAATCTCGCAGCTCACTTTGGCTCGAGCTTTCCAGCTCGAGCCAGCAAGCATTCGGTGTTCGAATGCCTGGACCATGGATTTCGGTCGTGAACGACCCAGATGGCTGGCGTGATGCCAGCCTCGGCGAAGGCGACTACGTTGAGTTTGCCGCCTTCGATACGAGCCACTGCCGCCAGGGAACGGTCGTTGCCAGAATAGACCGAGCCGGAGAGCGAGGACGGACCGGGCAGTGGCTTGAGACCACTTTCATCGCAGCCAGCGATGATCACTTAGTGTGGTGGTTGAACAAAGGGGGTGGTCAGGATGACCACTGGCAATTCGAGGTGCATCTTTGCGCCGGCACCCAACGAAGCTGCCGGCAGAATCGACGAGGCCGCGGTCGTGATTTTCACACGGACCGCTTCCGGGTCCTTACGGTGGGGGACCTCGCGGATCGTAAAGTGGACTGGCTGAGGACCCAGCCTTCAAAGAAGTATGTGGAGGAGGAGCTGGAACGGCTCTCAACACTCCCTAAGGGGAAGGATGGCGATCCGGCGGGCGGAGACCGGGGCGGCCTGGACTTCGGTGAAAGAGGTCTGCCAGAGGCCGAGCCATCAGAGAATGATCCAGCCCTGAAGGGGCTGTCACAGCTCGAGAAGGAGCTTTCAAAGGACCGAGTGAGAAGGAAACGTGAGGCCGAGGGCCGCCACAATGAGCTCCCCACGGGGAAGGAAGGAGGAGGAGAAAAGAAAGCAAAGAAGAAGAAGAAGAAGAGGAAGCGACAAGCTGAAGAATCCGCCCAAGGGCGAGCAAAGAGTGCGCCAGCTGGAGGAGGTGCGGCTGGATGGTTCGGCCAGCCAGCCCGGAAGGCCGAGGAGGTCCGCAGCAGCTCGACCTCCAGCCCGAGCACCTCGACCCGGGACAAGAAAAAGAAGAAGAAGAAGGACCGGGCAAAAGCTCGAGAATCCAAGGATCGAGGTCCCTTTGGTGCTGGAGCCAAGCTAGGGTATGGAGATGGAGACGCGGCGGCATCAGATGACACTTCGGAAGACAGCCAAGTTTTTCGCGAAGGCCCCCACTCCGGAGGAAGCAGCCTGCAGCTTCAGCTGCAAGAGTACGCGATGAAGCGTCCGGGTCGGCTAGCTTCCAGACTTCTGCAGCGCATGCAGGTGATGGTCGCGAAGGAGGGGGGGCCGTTGACAACCGCCGCACGCGGCAGTCTGACTCCACCGGTGGCGTCGAATTGGGTCCTGAGCGTGATGGCCCCCAAGCAGATCCAGATGAGGCTCATGCGCGAGATGCGCACGCTGGCGGTGACCCTGGACGAGATCGCAGCCGGTCGTTACCAGTACGCGGCGGACGTACTGGCGCAGCGCCTGAAGGCGCTCGAGCTCTTTCAGAGCGACGGGTCCTGGAACCGGGCCCAATACTTGGAACTGATCGAGGTCGAGGGCCCATCCCTGCTAGGCCGCGACGAGGCCGTGATGGCGTCGAAGGAGTGGGCCGGAGAGCTTCGCATGAGGAAGCTCCAGAACAAACAAGGGAGACCAGAAGGGCGAACAGAGAGGAGGAGCGAGCAAAAAGGAGAGAAGGACGGCAAGAAGGGGAAAGGAGGCAAAGGAAAGGACGGAGCCCCGCACGGGTGAGAGATGAAGACCCGGCCATGGCCGAGGCCGGGGCTGCAGCTGAGGTCCATGGTGGCCCTCCGGTTGCGGAAGTTGCGGGCTCCGACCTTCTTGCCTCCATGCTGTCGGGTGAGTTCCTTGACTTTGAGCTGGGCGACCTGGGCCACAGCGATGACGAGGGACTCCCCACGGGGAAGGCTTTGCAGAAGCAATGGGCCGACATGGGGCAAGCCTTGCCAATGGACGAGTGGAGGAAGAAGATGAAGGACGTCCTGGATAGGAAGCCAAAGCTGCGCTCGGTGGGACGGCTGCTCGTAAGCTCCATTCTTTCGTTGAAGACACCTTTGGGAAGCTTTGCCAGGGAGTTTGCGAATCCGGAGGGGCTGCCTCAGGGCGCCGAGCCCGCATCGGGCAGCGGAGGTCCCGCCCAGCATGGCGATCTTCTTCCTATCCACCCCAGCTTGGTGGAAGATGGCTTGGAAGGAATCTCCACACACAATCTCCCCTGGGTCCAGGCCGTGGTCATGTGCCTAGACTTCCTTTACTGCGCTGGGTGGTCTAAGGCGGTGTGCGTCCCGATGCAAGGTACCCTGGGCACCAATCAGAAAAAGGCTCTGGCCAGGATCGGTGGTCAGATCGACCGGCTTCTTGAGCACGAGGTCAGGATGCCCTCTACGGAGGAGGCAGTGACAAAGCTGGGCTCTAAGAAATTTGATTACAATGGTCAACCGGTAGACCACATGCAAGACCTGGTTGCTGAAAGGGTGTTGGCCGCGTGGCCTCGGCCCGGCTCCGCTGCGGTAGTCAACTTGCAGGAGTGTGTACCGCACGAGCTAAAGGAGGCGCTCAACAACCCGCGTGACTACCTCTTGCCTGAGACGGAGCTTCCGGAGCGGCACCGGGGCTCGCGGGTGAGGGCCAGCGAGACCGAATGGTTCAAGATAGTGAAAGCCGGTTACGACCGAGGCATGATGGTGGCTGTCCGGGAGGAGGACATCCCTCAGGATAGGAGAGGGCACCTGATCACCAATGGGGCTGGTGGAGTCGCAAAGGTCAAGATGGATGGTGGAACCCGGGTGGAGGCGCAGCGCTTTATCTCCATCCTCTGCCCCACAAATGACGCAATGCGCCTGCTGCCTGGGGCACAGGACACGCTCCCTTACATAGGCCAGCTCACGGGGGTGCTGGCTGAGAAGGACTCCTACCTGGTCCTCGACTCAGAGGACCTCCAGTCGGCCTTTAACCTCTTTAGGCTTCCGGAGCAGTGGGCCCCGTTCTTCAGTTTCTCTCAGAAGGTTCGGGGGGACGCCTTGGGAGGATCTAGCCACACTATGCTGAGACCGGGGCTCCGGGTGGTGCCGATGGGTTGGACATCGGCGGTGACACTGGTCCAAGCAGCCATCCGGCACATAGCGTACACCATTGCGAAGATTCCTCCCCACGGGAATGTGACAATGAACGCTGCGCTGCCGGAAAGTGAGACTAAGACTGTCCTATACCTGGACAACTTTGATGAGATTCGCCACCTCAAGAAGGAGATCGCAGCAGACCAGGTTGGAGCACCGTCGGCCAACCACAAGAAGTTCATCGAGGCATGCGAGTGCCTTGGTCTGCCAAGGAATCAGGGAAAACAGCTCTGCGGAGCCCTCAATGGTGCCCTCCAAGGAGGAGAGATACTGGGAGAGGCCAGGGTGCTCAGGCATGCCTACGACAAGACGATCGAGTTGATCTCGTTGGGGCTGGGCCTCCTGACTCAGGCCACCCTGCCCGAGTTTTTCTTGAGACACTGGACGGGGAAGGCGGCCTTTGCAGCGGCTTTTAGGCGACCCCTTTACTCGATCCTCCAGGAGGTGTACGGGGCGCTCGAGTTCTCGCGAGAAGGGGCGCACCTCACGCTCCCCTTGCCCGCCGTTGATGAGGTGCTGCTCTTCACGGCGCTGGTGGGCCTGGCCGAGACAGACCTTTCCTCTGAGATCTCGGCGGAGATCTCCTGCACCGATGCATCACCCACAGGAGGTGGCAGCTCGGTGGCAACCGTCTTTAAGGACAAGACCCTTATCCTCCCTGACCCAGTGGAGGATGTCAATCTCTGCGGCTGCTGCGGAAAGGAGCTACAGGAGGTGGCCCATCGCACCTACCCCTGCTCCCGGCGCTGTGGCCTACGGATGTGCACCCTCAAGTGCTCGAGAAGCCACGAAGATGGCTGCAGCAGGAAGTGGTGGCACACGCCCACCTTTGGAGAGAGATTCTCTGGAGAAAACTATCCTCTCAGCAAGGCCGTCGGCTTGAAAGGAATCTCCACACAATCTCCCCTGGACTATGATGTCCCGGATGATCGGTGGGACTTCCGCACAGATGCTGGGAAGAACCGGCTCGATGAGGAGGAGTTGGCGGGAGACCTCATGTGGTCCCATTGGTCTCCAACAAGGGTTACATTCTCGAAGAAGAGAGGGCAAGGCTTCTGGAACAGATGGAACAGATGGGAGGAGAACGAACCCCGGCTAAGAAGCGGCGAAAGGCCAGAGGGGATCCAAAGGCTCTCGAAGTCTGACCTCGTCCAAGTGAGGCAGGCAAACGCCATTGCCAAACGAGCAGCGCGAGGCTTGGTGGAGGCCAAGAGAAGAGGAAGGTTTGCGTCACTTGAGCACCCCTCTACTCCTCGTACCTGTGGGATCTACCAGAGATCACTGCTCTCTACGTAAGGCTGGCAATGGAGTGTCTGCTCGCTCTGTTGCTTTGGTGGTCACAAAGAGGAATGGATTGCCCTCCTCCACAACTCTGAGTCACTACATGCAGTGATTCACAAACCCACATGCGAGTGTGACAACCCTCCAAGGAGGAGAAATGATGATGACATCGAGGAGAGGGACACTGAATACCCTTGGTCCTTCTGTCTGGTGATGGCGGAGGGCATCCACGACGAGCTCACCTCCCTTTACAGTGCCCCCTTTGGGGCAAAGCCCATGAACCTGGAAAACCTCATGCGGCACCAGCTGAGGGGAGCCACTCGAGGACTGCAGCAGGAAACTGCAGTGGCGTGGGCCGTGAGCCAGTGCACCAAGTTCCTCGAGACGATGGAAAGTGGCCAGGAGGCTGAGCACTTCAAGTGGCTCCTCAGGCACTCTCATCACACGGGATGTGATGTTCGCCTCACTGACCGAGGTGGCGAGCTGTATGGTCACCGGCCAGGACCATATCCAGCGTTCCGCTGGCTTTGGAGGGATGTGCTGTCCTACAAGTGGAAGGAGGAGCAGCACATCAATATCCTCGAACTGACGGCGTTCCTCACGGAACTCCGCCGCAGGGCGCGCAATGAGAATGAGTTGGGAAAGAGGTTTTTCAATGTCGTGGACTCCTTGGTGTGCTTCTATGTCCTCGGCAAAGGAAGGTCTTCCTCCAAACGACTCAACCGGGTTAGCCGAAGGATCGCTGCGGTATCTCTGGGAGGCGGGCTTATCCCCTTGACACTGTGGACCATCAGCAAATGGAACTACTCTGATGCCGCGTCAAGGAAATACGAACCGAAATGATCACCTTCGGTTCTTGGGGATACTACCTCGCACTCGCAGATCCTACGAGCGAGCAGTTTCGGCTTTCTTTTTATATTTGCGCGCCCTACGGGGCAGGCTGCCCCGTTCAATGCTTGAACTTGATGAGGAGTTGGCCGAATACATCAATCACCTTTACCAGGAAGGTGACCCGCTGTCCTTGGCCGGATGGACAGTGAGTGGGTTGAAGCGCTTCCACCCACGATGCCGGCCACATCTCCTCACGGCGCAAGTTTTCTTGCGCAATTGGCAGCGGGTGCACCTGCCACGCCGTACAAATCCCATGTCGTGGTTGGGAGCAAAGGCCATGGCAAGCGCGGCTTGCCAGGCCAACAGGCCTGACTTGGCCTTGGTCATCCTCCTCGGGTTCGCTTTCTTCCTACGAACCATGGAGCTCCTGGCCATGCAAGTTTCACATGTACGACTTTTTCCTGAGAATGGGACAATCATTGTGGCCATTTTGAATTCAAAGACTTCCAGAGGGCTCCAGCAATCCCTTTCTCTGCATGAACCAGCCCTCGTGAAAGTTATTGCGTTTTTGCTTTCCCGGGCACGCCCGAGCAGGCTCCTTTACGAGCCCTCTGTGGCCGTCTTTCGCAGGGAATTTGCCTCCTTGGTGACCTTTGTGGGGCTTGATCCTGCCCTGTTTCTACCGTATTCCCTACGACGTGGAGGAGCCACACAGTTTTATCAAAGAACGCAGAGCCTCGGTCGCACCATGGTGCAGGGCAGGTGGAAGGATGCCCAGACGGCTAGAATCTACATTGATGATGCCAGGGCAACGCTCATCCAGTTTCTTCTTCCCCCGCCCGCGGCCGCCCTACAGCACCGGCTGTCTTCTTTCTGGCGGGTGGCTTTGCCAGGTTGATGTCGCCTACTGGGGTGTTGGCGCTTGTTTTTGGAAAGGTTGGCGCAAAGTGCCAGAGTGGACACCTCCCACGGGAGAGAGGCCCATGGGCCAGACATCGGCGCTTCTGCAGTTTTCACCTTTGCGGCAATGGCCGCGCGCCAACCTTGATGCTTTCCAGCCTCTCCGGAAAATGGGCTTCGCTTCGTGAATACTCCCAGTGCTGAGCGCAACGCAGTGTAGGGATGGCACGCTCTTTTCACGATGAGCCTGCAAATCTCGCAGCTCACTTTGGCTCGCCACCACCGCCCCACCACCGGCGCAAAGTGCCAGAGTGGACACCTCCCACGGGAGAGAGGCCCATGGGCCAGACATCGGCGCTTCTGCAGTTTTCACCTTTGCGGCAATGGCCGCGCGCCAACCTTGATGCTTTCCAGCCTCTCCGGAAAATGGGCTTCGCTTCGTGAAATATATATGTATATATTTGCTCACCCCCCCCCCAAGATCCACGCCTGCCCTGCCCAGGTACTGGCCTCAGCCTTCATCGAGCCACCCAGAGCGCAGTACATCAACAAGATCTTGCTCTACCTGAACCTTCGTAGCTGAGTAGGTATTCTTTAACCTTTGTGGGGTTTACATAATCCTACCTACCTTAAGTGAAAAGGTTAACCCTTTTAGGGCTAGGGTACTCAGCCCCCAAGGAACAAGGAGATGGAGGTAGTGTGGAATCTCAAGACCATTCATTGTGCGACTTACCGTCAACCCTAAACCTTAATCCCAAACTATCCTTCCAAATCGATACCCTAAATCGAACACGCTGTGATGCGGCTCAGAGTGGCCCCGTCTGAAAGTAAGAGTAGAAAGAGAGAACTAGCGCAACATGCCGTTCTACAATACCATGTGGAAGATGCATCTGGCACGGGCGTTTCCAGTGGACGTGCTTGAAGCAATCATCGAGTTCGCGAAGAGATGCTGTGCTATCATATCAAGTTTTTTGTTGCATGTACGGACCGGAACACAAGCTCTTCTGATTTTGGATCACAAATCCTGTCAAGATCCTCCGCTTGGGCCCGTGCCGTCGGCACCAGTGGACTGGGAAGCGCATATCGATACACTTCCAAACGGCACTTGGCTGTTTACTCCTTTTTTGTTTATATAGCTCTTTAGGCTCACGTATATTATGCTCATAATGCAGATGCAAGGAGATCGGGTCATGCAGTACCGCGAATTGGTCTACAAAGTAGCCCGTGGCGGTGATCAGCTTCTGAGTGAGGAAGACATGTTCGCCCTATCCCACTAAGTGGGACAAGCGTCGATTCTCACAGAACTTGCTGCAAGTATGGAAAACATGCGGAAGTGCATGCACTTCTGTGTTTTGCTTCCCAGTTCAATTAAAGCGGTCACGCCTCCGTCGTCTCGTAGTTGATTGCGTGTTCATAAGCATATCTTGGTATATGCAACATTTTCTTCTGCCACACAGAACAAACAAAAAATCCTCGCATTTAGTATGGAGCATCAAGCACACAATCCTTGCATGTAGTGTGGAGCATCGACGCAAAAATCCTCGCATCAAGTATGGAGCATCAGCAAAAGTCTTCGCATTCAGTGTGGAGCATGGAACAGTAATCTCATCCCGACATCTTGCCGCAAGCAATGCCGACGTTATTTCATGAACTGTCGGAGAGAAAACCAAACTGCAGCCTGCGCCTCGAGCACCGATTCTTACAGCAATCTTCGCCCTTTGCCCTTTCTCATTGACGCCATGGCCAGCTCCATTCCGTCGCGCCCCGTGAGCTTGGCCCAGAACGAGCACTCAGGCAGCCTGGACGGCAGCATGACTTTTGAGGAAGCCATGGCGAACACGGACGGCTTAAAGGTGATTACCTTGGAAAAACCCATGATTGTTCACAAAGAGCCAGGCTTTGTGAGCATAGGTGACCTTCCAGCAGTCAACAACCTCACAGATGTCCTCAAAAAGAAAACGCAATTCCTGGACGTCATTATGGGGTACGAAGGACCAATTGACTTCAAGAGCCTGGAGCAGTTGTTCTTGCAACAGCGCTACGCCGACCTCCCTGACCCCATCCGCAACAAGGGCAGGGTGGAAGTGGCTTACAATATGCAGTTGGTCATTGTGCCCTGTGATGACAGCAAACACCACATCATCAAGCATGTCAAGTTCGTGGACGGCACCAAGGTACTCCACTCCACCATACTTAGTATGTGCTCGGGTCAAGCCTTGGAGATTGACTATCAGGGCCGCTACAGAGATGGAGGTCGTGCCTTCCAGTACATGCTAGAGAATATGGGCGGGTTTCAGGTTCGCTATCAGAAGCTGGTTCCTGCAGGAGCTTCCAACAAGGTTCCGAAAGAAACGGAGGACATCAGGCGAGGCTTCCACTTCATCAAGGACCACGGGCCCGAGGACAATGCTCAGGGCGAGTTCACCATTTGGACCGAGGAACAGGTGAACGACCCCAGTGGTCCCTTGTACCGTTGGGAGCGCGGCGTAATCAAGGAGTACCTCAGGTGTCTAGCTGACGCAGGTTCACAGGCCAATACCATCAGGGATTGGCCTCTGACCTTGAAGAGCTTTACACCTTGGGCACTCAATGACGTGATTATGCCCTTGCTACCCTTCTTGAAAGAGCACGCCGTTATCTACATTGGGAGATCGCAGGTGGGAAAAAGTCCGCTTTCCTACACCCTTTCTTCCTTGATCTCGGCTTATTGGCTCTTTCAAGAGGGCAAGACAGACACTCCTCCGATGTTTCAGACATGCAGTCATCTGGACTATTTCCGAAAGGAAAAAGGCCGGAAGACCAAGCCCAGGGTGTTCGACGATGGGAACCTCAACCTCGAGCACCCTGCGTCTGTGAAGGCGGTGACAGAAGTCTCGGGTCTGGACCGGAAAACAATTGCGCGCTGGAATGCCAGCTCGTATGAGAAGAACCAGCTGTGCCAAATCTGTTCCAATCCGTATGATAAACAGATTGAGCCGGCCATGGTGCTCAACACGCCCTCAGACTTCGTCCCGTTCCAGACCTTCTTTAACATCGTGAGACCTTCCTTCCACAAGGACTTCAACGACGAGGACCTCATGGGTATTTTCAAGCGGTCTGTCGTCGTTGTGTTCACCCAGGTTGCTATCTACATCCGATTGCCGGGTACCCAAACAGACCCCGTCAAGCGGCTGGCATGGCCGGAGGGAGATGTAGGGATGGTCTCCCCTTGCGCACGTCCCACCTATGACGCCTTCCTGAAGGGAGAACTCGTCGCCCAACCTTCTTCGTTCAATGACGATTTGCAGTGGAGTCTCAATCTTTTACAGGCTGCATTTGACAAGGAGCCCGTTGATGTCTACTATCTCCATGAAGCGGCAGATCTTGAAAGTGCTGGGCCTCAAACCAAAAAGCTCAAATCCGTCAGGTCATCCTCTGCACTTTTGGGCACGGAGAAGGTCGAAGATGCGAACCTCAAGAGCGACTCTTCTTTATCCGCACCGCCCGCACCCGCACCATCTTCGCATGCCGCACCTGGCCATGGACTCGTCACTGCCACTCATATTGCACAATGGAAATTATTTTATCAACTCATAAGTTTGTCTCTACACGGATAGGTTTGAGGTTCATGGCAACATGTGCTCGTGACCAGGTGAAGAAGGAGCCCCAGGAGACGACGCCTTCCGCCTTCAAGCAGGCCTTCGGAAAGAGGGTCCTGCAGCTCAATATCTCCAGCGGGTCCGAAACGGCGGCGCCCGCGGAGCTTCCCAAACCCTCCCCAAAGGATGAGGCGAGCGACTCCGAAAAGGCTGTGCTTGCCGAATCTTCCAAATCCTCTTCAAAGGACGAGATGGATGTTGATGAAGAGTTCCCGTACAACCTTTCCCAAGAACTTGAGGAGGAGTTTGAAAAATGCGATGACGCCGGCGACGAGTGAGACAAGTGTAGTGCCGTTTCTCGTAGGCAGCATGCAATGACGAATCATCGCATGAAGTATGGGGCATCAAACAAAAAATCCTAGCATGTATTATGGAGCATCACACCAAAACTCCTTGCAAACACTCTTAAGCATCTTCAACCTCTAATGCTGCTGACTCAAGCCCCACTATGGGCATGCTGCCGAAAGTGCTTTCTCGATTTGAAAAGCGGTACCCAGGTAGTGGACCGCATTTTGCAGACTTGAGTCCTCCCACACACTTTTCTTAGGTCCGCGTGAGGCACAAATGAAATGTTTCGGTCGCTAATGTTTCTTTGCAACTGCCTGCTGTCATGCACCACGTATGCCAGGAGCAGAAGCGAAGAAGGTGACTCGTACTGTAGCTTCTTTCTGCCATCTCAAGTACTGTAGTAGTCGCCCAAGCTTTCATCGACATCATGCCGAAGAAGGTGATGAAAGCTATGAAAAAGCCGCAGTTTCCTCTTCCGAAACGGGGGAAACATCGTGTTCAAAGGCGCCCAGCGGCCACGAACACCTACGTCCCTGTGCCCTATGTTCGTCATGGTCAGCCAACCACGAAGAACAAGGCACACCGCCAGCGCTGGGGACGATCAGTTCAAATGTTCATGGCATTGCGGGGCCGCAGGCTCATAGAGCGGCTGCAAAAGGATCAGATCCTACCCAACTGGGAGGGTCACACATGTCCTCGTTGCAGCACAGGCTCTCTTGGTAGTCTCAAATACTTCAAGGAGAAGAAGGTTTGGGCCTACCGCTGCAGCCACCGTCATTGCCACAAGATGTTGCAGCCTCACGACTATCACCCCATCTTCTTCCTCGGTGCGGGCAACTCCCAGACAAAACTGCACGAGCAAGCGGCTGTGCTCTACGCGGCAGTGGCAGGGGTCTCTTCTCAGGCAGCTCATCTGGTCCTGGATATGGACCACAAGCCAGTGGAGAGAATCTTTGCCAACTTGGAGGTTGCCCGTGCCCGGTATGTCACCGCGAAGGAGAAGGACATCACCTACGGTGGCAACTGGGAGGATGCGGAAGTCGACGAGGTCGACATTGGCAAAAGTACCGACAACAACATTGAGGGCGATTACAACACGAAGTGGGAACAGTGGGGCGGCCTTGTCCAACGAGGCTGTCCTTCATCGCTTCGTCTTTTCAAGCTGGAGCCGAAGCTCACCAAAAAGCGAGCTCCCGGCCCGGGGCCTATCAGGAAACGAGACTGGAAGGGCATCGGGATGAAGCTCCTCGCCAACTCCAAGGTTGTCTTGCACAGCGACGGCGCCAAGGCCTACAAACTCAAAATCCCGGAGGTGATCCACTGCAACGTCGTCCACCAGAAAAAGAAGGTTAAGATCAACGGCAAGGCCTCCCATGAATCAAGAACATGTCTTTCTGAACATGCCCATTACTCCAGTTCATGTCAATTCACACGCCTTCTGCACAGGTGCACTGGATCAAGCCTCACTACACGAAAGTGTACAAGGTGAAGTTGCCGAACGGCAACCTTCTGAGCGTGAAAAGCGGCACGCAGATAATCGACCGCTTTTGGGGATATTTGCGTAGCTTTTTGAAGCACACAGATCGCACTCCAGGCAACCAGGCCCTCACAAGGAAGATTCGCTCAGCCCAGTTCACCTACTGGTTTCGCTATGGCAACATGTGGAAAGCCACAGGTACCATGCTTGACTTCCTTTGGAACAATAGCTAGGGGAGCTGCCTTGCCTCTGCAAATGCCATCGCAGGCACCATTTTGATTTAGATGCTCCAGCGGTAAGCTGTGAATCGGCACCCAGCGACTCCTCGCGCACAAAACATCGGCCCGAAGCAATCATGCATCAGTCCTCTCCACATGGTTTGCCGAGACGTCGGACTCATGTTCGTACTGAAAATAATTAGATCGTCCACATCCAACAATCTTTGCCGCAGCATTCACGGTTCCAGCAAGAAACTTAGAGTAGAATGGTCCCTGAACTCTGCTTCTCCAAACCCAAATTTTAAGGACAGTACAGCACTTTAGGGCACTGGAGCTTTAAAAGTGCTGTACTGTCCCTAAATTTGGCCTCTGCCAAACCCAACTTTTAGGGACAGTACAGCACTTTAGGGCACCTCAGCTTCAAAAGTGCTGTGCTGTCCCTAAAATTTGGCTTTCCCAAGCCAAAAGTGCTGTACTGTCCCTAAAAAACCTAAAAAACCTATCCTCCAGAGACTATCGGCTGGGAACGCCTGAAGGTTGCTGGGGGATAGGTTTTTTAGGTTTTTTAGGGACAGTACAGCACTTTTGGCTTGGGAAAGCCAAATTTTAGGGACAGTACAGCACTTTAGGGCACTGGAGCTTTAAAAGTGCTGTACTGTCCCTAAATTTGGCCTCTGCCAAACCCAACTTTTAGGGACAGTACAGCACTTTAGGGCACCTGGGTTTCAAAAGTGCTGTACTGTCCCTAAAATTTGGCTTTCCCAAGCCAAAAGTGCTGTACTGTCCCTAAAAAACCTAAAAAACCTATCCTCCAGAGACTATCGGCTGGGAACGCCTGAAGGTTGCTGGGGGATAGGTTTTTTAAGTTTTTTAGGGACAGTACAGCACTTTTGGCTTGGGAAAGCCAAATTTTAGGGACAGTACAGCACTTTAGGGCACCTGAGCTTCAAAAGTGCTGTACTGTCCCTAAATTTGGCCTCTGCCAAACCCAACTTTTAGGGACAGTAGAGCACTTTAGGGCACCTCAGCTTCAAAAGTGCTGTGCTGTCCCTAAAATTGGGTTTTCCCAAACCCAAATGGAAAGGACTGCACAGCACTTTTCAACACTACTGCTTGTAAAGTGTTATACTGTTATACTGTCACTGAATCTTGACTGTCAAATCAAAATGATAGTGACAGCATACTATTGTGCGTAGTGGTATATCAACAGTCTTTTCCAAAAATACAAGGTATGTCATGCCTTTGGTTCCTTGGCGGTATCTTGGTGTTGGCACTCTGCCTCCCACTAAGCCATTGATTTCGGAACCAGATCCTGGTGTGCAAAATGTTCGATGTCAAGAGTTTGTAGACATGCTATGAGCAAAGAAGCTGTTCTACAGAGAAGCCGTTCCCGCTGGTATTTACAGCACTTTCTGCACATGGAGAAGGTAGGTTCGAAACGCTTGGTTATGCGTGAGAGAGAGGAACAGAGTGGGTGTGGATCTTGGGGGGGGGGGGGGTGACCATATATTTATATGTCTGTATGCACATGCACATAAACAGACATGGACATGGACATAGACACGAGCACATGCACAATGATACATGCATGTACTGTGGCAACATGCATGAGTCTGGGAAATAAGCAAGTGTACATATATATATATATGTATATACACATATTTTATAGATACATTTACAATATACAGGTGTTTATACACATGTTTGTCAAAGGTAACTAGATTTGTTTGAATCTGTGTTCATATCCCTATATCGATATGCTGCTTCCCTTGCAGGTCTATCTACCTGTAAAATCATCAGCTCTGGCAGCACTGTTTTTGCGTGCTTCAGCTGCGGCGACGTGCAACACTGCTGACAGGAACAGATAGTCTGGAACAGCGCATGCCCACGAATGCAACACCATCTATGCTGATGCTGTATACTGCAAACACCTCTAGCAATCTCAATGCTCACACAAACGTGGGACCTGCCAAATCAAAATAAGCCGGCTCTGGCAACTTCATGCACAGAACACTTCAACAGCTGGAGCCCAAGCAGTCACATTTGCTGACCATCGATATCCTCCTCCTCCTCTTTGGCTGCTGCAGGCTTCGCCTTTGCTTTTCTCTTTGGCCTTTGCCTTCGGCTGCGACACCTTGCGCATGTAAGACCTCAACAAACATTGATTCGAAAGCAGCTACATTGTTATATGCATCCCGAAACGTTGCGGCTCACTCACATTGGTTGCATATTTCTAGAGATTGGCATATACACATTGGGGCCTTGTGGATTGGATGCGGGGTGCGAGGAGTACTCTTGGTATACAAGCAGGACAAGAAGCACAGTGACATTTACTGCCCATAGCCAAGAATACCCGACACAACAAGATTGCTAAGCAAACGCTAGCTGTTTACATCCAGATGAGTATGATAGAGCTGCCATGACATCATGCACACATGCCCCCAGCATTTATGTTTCTGTAACCCATGCCCTCATGTGATCAATCATGTCCGTACATCAAAATGCAAAATAGAAGAACTGCTGTGTAGATAGATATATATATATACACATATAATTGTATGTACATGCTCACACACACACATATATATATATATATACATATATACATATATGAATACAGAAGGGTCGATCCTGGGGCCTGCGTTTGTGTATAAGGAGTTTTTGAAGTTACGTAGGCCTTTGGATCGGGCTCGTGATGCTTACTTGCTGCTCTTAACCTTCTGTTCACGCATCTTTTGTTGAAATTGATTGATGTCTGTATCGCCTTGTCAAGGATTCTTGTCATGGATTCTTGTCGTGGTGTGTTGGTTTGTTAAATTGTTTTAGTTTTCCTTTACTGTGTTTATAAACACGCCGGCTGTTTATAAACACAGGCGCTGTTTATAAACAAAAGCTTCGCTCGAGGTAGGGGGGGAGGGGGGGGGCCAGAGGTCTTGGTATGATGCGGCCAACATCCAACACCTGCCACCCCCCCCCCTCCCCCCCCCTCACCACCAGCACGTTCACCACAAGGTACAACCGCCGACCAATCCACCATCCGCCCGAGACGCGCGCAGCCATTCCCAATTGACGCCAACCCTCAAGTCTTAAGTGCTGGTCACAAAACTTTTTCTTAATGGAGGAGGAACGTGTGGAATTAATGTGAGATACCCCAAGACCTGGTTGGATAAAATTGAAATCAATAGACACTGGTATTTGCGGTGATTTCTGCTTGTCCTTCTATGAACACTTTCACGGGTTGTTTATAAATACCGGGCCTTGCTTATAAACTTGCGGGTTGTTTGTAAACATGTGGGTCGTTTAAGGGCAACAGAAATCGGGCCCGTGTGTTTCTCTTTTGTGTATACAGAGATAAACGCACTGCAGCAGCGTGCGGCTGATACGTCCAGGCTCATCGAGTGAAACCACAAGATGTTTGTGTTTAGTATTTCAACTGTACAAAGTCTCTTGTAAGGCTATGTGTGGGGATGGAGAGCGTGCTACGGCCTGGACCAAACCGGTTTGAGGAACTATAGGAGGACGATCCGTTATGGCTTGGAACCGACCCGGTATCCAGTGCAGCATTTTTCACTAATCCAAATGATGTTGATCCAAATACTGGCTATTTCGAAGGGGTACGGGGTACCTTATGAACAAGGGTATCGGAAGAAGCCAGAATCGGATAAGCATCAACACAAGTAGGATTCCAGTCTAGGACAGCAGCCAGATCTTCATCGATTACAGTTTGTCTTTGGTAGTCTTTTATACAGGTACATAGGCTGAACCCGCTCACATCTTTACTTTGCTTCACTGCGCAAAAACAAGGGCCCTTATGTGCATCCACATTTCGTTAACCCTATGCCAATGCAATTCGACAGCTAATTAGGCTGAATCTCTACATTGGTGTTTCAAACACTGTTACAAACAGCGGTGTTGGCTAAGCTTGCTTTGGGTAGACAGTCCAGAGTCTTAAAGGCCCGATTATCAGAGCTGCATAGAGAAACTGTCGAGCTTATGTAGCCTACCTCAAGACGTTCTTTAGAGAGTCTTGAATTCATCGATATTTACAGCGTTTTCTGCTTGTAAGATCTGCTACACAAGAACCCAGATTAAGGGGCTCGACCTACACACTGGTGTGGAGCCTGTTGGAGAGCGATTTTGCACAGCTCGAATAAGCTGTTCCGAAAAACACTTGTGATGCTTGCTTTGTGGTATGTGCTTAACGCGACACAAAACACAAGCTACTGCTTTGGAGCCATTAACGTTGAAACCCGATAGAAAGCACTGAAACCAAACCCAGGCCCCACAGTCGACCGCTCTCTATGAATATACATATATATATATATATATTAATAACACATTCCATTGTGGGCAGAAAGTCAGAAGCAGCACACGAACACCTCTAACGACCCACATGGAGACAGCATTGGCAACAGGCAACAGGCTTGACACGAGTACGAATGCTTCAGTAGAATCTGAGGATGCTAAGCTTCAGGCTTGCAGGCATTCGCACTGTTCGTGAAACGAAGCAGTGCATCCTTGATCTTCTCCGTGACATCATTGAAATCCGTCTTGGACCTTAGGCAACATGCATAAACATGCAAATCAAAATCGGCTTCAGGCAGGACATAAACCAGTCATTTATTGCCAATTGGCGCATTCTTGCGTGACAGCTCGGCATCACAGAGTTGCAAGTAGAGGGAGTTCAGGTTGCCTTGGTATCTGTACTGACACATGATCAGGAATGAAGACATGAAAAAATCCAGGCCATGCCGTTTAAGGCAGACCAAGCAGCTCATTTCAGCTTCCAGCCGTTGCACATCCTGCCTTGGATCTACTGGAATTATTTAGTCAACATACAACACGCCATGAAAATCAATCACAGAAAAAGATGAGAGAGACAGAGAGAGAGAGAGAGAGAGAGAGAGAGAGAGAGAGAGAGAGAGACCATCGGATGGCACACAGCTTTTACATTAATATGTATATATATATATACATATATATATACATATCTATAGGTTTGTATACATATTGTATATTGATTGCTGTGGATATTATAAATCTATAGATATTCATACATAGACATATCTCTATATGTGTTATACATATATATATATATATATATATATGGGGTTATATATAGAGAGTCCAGTATATGCAGCATAGATGAAAAAAGGGTGCAGATTAGCAACTCATGGCCACTGACCTGGTCGGCAACCAATTTCTCCACGATATCTCGGTGCTGCTGCTTCTTGCCGAGGCAGGCCCGCTTGAACTTAGCTAAGTAGTCGGTTACTGACTCTTCACCTTCGACCTCAGGCAGAGCACCCACCACCTTTGGCTTCGGCTTACCCTCAGAACGATCATCCTCTTCCTCGAGCATAAGGTCTCCAATTCCCAGGGACATGTCGAAGTTCTCGTTGAAGGTGCCTATGCACCAATCCAGCATTATAGAACTTCACACTCAAAATCCACAGCATAATGCGAGCAAGTCACCACAGTCTTCCATCATGGCCTCCAGCTCCTGCAGCCGTTCAGCGCCTTGCCTTGTCAAGATCTCAAATGAACAGGAAACACTGCCTCAACCCACTGCGATAGCAAGCCCACACGCACACATGCTCAGATAGGTTCTGGCGCAGCCATCAATGCATGAAGCTGACACATGGATCCCAGATGCAGCTCAGATACTCCACCTTGTCAGATGTCAGGACAAGATATTTGCGAACATTCTCGTACGGACACTTCTTGTAGAGCTTTTTCTTCTCACAGTGGGCTATGGCCCCGAGGACTTTTTTCCTTAGACAGGCAGGCTGCAGCAAGATAGTGTTGAATGTCACGATATCGATTTAGAGGTCTTGTTTGCTCACATAGACATATCTGCATGTTGCATGTGTGAAGCACAGGTACCACACACACATATATATATATATATATATGTATATATATATATATACACACAGTCTCACATGTATACATGGAAATATATGTGTGTATATATATATATATATAGGTATAACGATATATTCCATGTATATGTATGTATTGATGTATGTTTCATTGTTTGTGTACTTCTCTTGATTCGGGCATGGGTGTGCCTGCACAGGCACCATCATGAAGCGGACATGAGGTCATTTGCAGCGCCACAGCTGTCATCTTCAACAGGCACCACTCTGAGATCCATCACTTTGAAGCCAAGGCTTGAAAGACTCCTGGACATGTCATACATGCATATTGAAACATGTACCATATAGATAGGAACTCACTTGGAAAATTGCAATCTCTATATATCTGCATATATATATACATATGTGTGTATATATATATATATATATCCTGATATGGGCACGGCCTCTCTTGCAAAGACCTCCAGCACAGCCTGCGTAGACCTACACATATACATGCAGACACGTAGCCACTTTGGGTTCCTGATATGAGCTCAATGAGCACTATTACTAACATTCTTCAAAAATTATGCTCGGCCCAGACACTCCGACCAGCCCAACTTCTTCATCTCGTCTGGCGTCAACCACTCGAATCCCTGGAGGGTCTTGCGCCAATCTCTGCTAATCTGGCGGATCTTGAAGACAGCTTCCAGGCGAGCCTACAGCACCAATGAACCAACTCATCACTGCAGCACTGAACCACATCGAACAAATCACGAACAATATCTGCAGCGGAAAAACAGTATTGCCAGCAGCATGGCCAGGCTGGAAGCACTTCTCGATAAACTCCTTGAGTAGCTTCTGTCTCACGAGGCCTCCTGCAACACATGATGAGAGAGGTGCGAGTGCTATTGGAGTCAGACATGTATAGACTGGTGCACACCGACTGAACACATTCAGGCAAAGATTCACTGGCCCATGTAGGCATATTCTGTATATATCGAGATATGTTTATATGTATATATGTATACCGAGAGCAGGACTCAAATATCAAAGGCACAGTGACAAAGAGATAATCAGATACATTCATGGATGAGAGAGAGAGAGAGAGAGAGAGAGAGAGAGAGAGAGAGAGAGAGAGAGAGAGAGAGAGAGAGAGAGAGAGAGAGAGAGAGAGAGAAATGAGAGATATTCTCAGGCATAAAGTGGATCCGGAAGCAGAGTCTTCGAATATGCATATATCTGTATGTACACACATATATATATATATGTATATTCATTGTATATATATATATGCAAATATATCCAGATACTGACCTAGATCTTTGGCCAATATTTATACAGGAGACTGTGCCATGGCCAGAGACACAGACTACACAGTGCATGCATAGCTGTTGCACCGAAGGTTCATGCTCAAGCAACATCAGGATAGCCTAAGTCATGGAGACACAGTCAAACAGCCAACACGCACAAACACACTCACATCTCTCTATATATTTATATGTAAGTACATTTCACATATAAAAGCTATATATAGCAATATAGCATATATATATATATACACATACAAATTATATAGGTTTCAATGCATACTTATATGTATATAAACTCATACAAGTTACAGGGTTTCGAAGCGCACAAACACAACACACAAATCCCAACTGCACTGCCAAGCACCTGTCTGCCACTTCTGCAAGATTTCTGATCGCACTGTAGGATCCTTGTTTTTGCTGGACTTCCCAGCAACATATCGGTAGAGGGCTCCCCATGCCTCTGGATGCGACTGGGAGTTCACCTTGATCTCCACAGGAATCCTGCCGGCAGCAATCAATGCATGGCACACTCTCAAGTGACTATAGTTATCTGAATCCAATCACTCAGCCATCTTTTTCAAATGCATGCTCACTGCCGAGTCACACTGTGTTCCCACCGTTTCGGTGGCCACTTTCGGCATCCTTTTCCGGGGATGGCGATGGGGATGTCGTCGTCACGGAATGCCTCTCATCTCCGGCAGCTTTTGGCTGAGCCCCATCCACATTGATCACGCCCCCCTTGGCCGGCTCATTTGTCGCATGCCCCTGGGCAGCTTCCTGCCCCACAGGCTTCTCGACCTCCTGCTGGGCAGGCTTCTGGACCTCCACCTCGGCAGACTTCTGGACCTCCTCCTCCATCATCTGGCCCCCTTGTTGCCCCGGCTCCGGCTGGGTCACTGGCTGGCCCTGCTGAGAAGCCGGCATAGGCGGCCCCGGCCACCTGACTTTCGCAAGGTCTTTCAGCAAGTCCCCATACTTCACCAACACGTCCGCCGGCAGTTCAGCTCCAGGAGCACAGCCAGCCAAGTTTGTCATACAGTCATATATCATATCAATAGATGCTGCATGGCTTGGCTGCTGCATAGGCTGCTGCAGAGGCTGCCCCATTGACGGCATTGGCATCGGTGCAGCCATTGGTGCAGCACCAGGCAGCCGTGGATGCAACCCTGCATCGGAGCACCCATCCCGGGGATCCCAGGCATGCCAGGTGAACCCGGAGACAGCTGCTGGGCCACTGGCGCTGCTCCAAACTGCCTCGCAGGGGAACTTTGCCACATCTGGAGCGGCACTGCTTGCATCTGCACTGGACTCATCTGTTGCGCCTGCATTGCTTGCATCTGCATAGGACTCATCTGTTGCGGCTGCACTGCTGGCATCTGCATAGGGCCCATCGGGCTGCATTGCTGGCATCCGCATAGCACCCACCTGCTGAGTTGGCATAGTCATCTGGCATAGGCCCCATCTCCTGAGGCTGCACTGTTGCCGTCTGCCCCATCTTCTGAGCTCTCACCGCTGGCCTCTGCCCCTGCTGAGCCACTTGTGGCACTGCTGGCTGCGAAGCCACTGCTGGCCTCATGTGCTGGTGCTGTGTGTTGTGAACCGGCTGGCCCCAGTGCGAAGCGGGTGGCCCCATCTGCTGCGAAGCGGGTGGCCCCATCTGCTGAGCCACTGCTGGCCTGCCTGGCCCCAGCTGCTGAGCCACTGCTGGCCCCATCTGCTGAGCCACTCCCGGCTGGCCCCATCTGCTGAGGCTGCACTGTTGCCGTAGACCCCATCTGCTCAGCCACTGTTGCCTTTTGCCCCATCTGCTCAGGCACTCTGGTCGAAGCCTCCATCTGCTCAGGCACTCTTGTCGAAGGCCCCATTTGCTCAGGCACTCTTGTCGAAGACCCCATTTCCTGAGGCACTGTTGTCGAAGGCCCCGGGCCCTCTGTAGCCGCACGCTCTTCGGTTCGCAGCTTCGGCTTCGGCATCAGATGCACACGGCCATCTTTGGTCACCAAACACCTGTGCACCAGAGCTGTGCATGTGAACCTGGCTGTTCTCGTCCTCAGCCCGCTGCTTCTTGAGCGGTGGGCTGTGTGCAGCACCTGGGCTTAGCACAGGCTGAGCAGCTCCACTTGCTTTTGGCATCGCCTTCTGCGGTGTCCCAGGCGGAGGCTTTTGCGGAGCCACAGCTTGAGCTGGAGCACGCCGTGGAGGAGGAACGAGCACTCCACGCTTCACTGCGAAGAGGTTCTTGGCCTCCTCCAGCTGAGCATGCACCCTCATCTGCTTCTGAGCATCTGGCGTAGGCACCTGGTAGCATGGCACAGGAGGTGGTGGAGGGGGGGGGTGGGGGAGGTGGAGGGGGGGGGGGGTGTCGGCGGGGTGCGTTTCTTTGCACCATCTGCCTCCATCTTGGGCTCCACAGACACGTGTTTTGTCGGGGCACTTTACATGAGCCAAGAATTGGAGAACAAAGATCTTCCATGAATGCCCATGATTACCACAAAGCAGCTATGTATGTATATATGTATGCATATATGTATACATGTACTTATTATATGATTATATATGCGAGTGTATGGTATATATATATATATATATATATATATATACGCACTCGTGCCGAGGGACGAGGTACGACAGTGTATGCTAGCGCCAGTATCCCTTTGGGAAACATCGAAGGTGTTTCGCTAGAAAACGTCGAAGGGGTTTTCCTCTGAAGCTAAACAGAACGAAGCTTGTCTGTTTGCTAGAGTGTCTGCGCATGGCCGGTGAAGCAGTGCTACTCCGTGGCCATTGTGCTGAAAGGCCCCCAGCTATTGGGGGGCAAATTTCGAGTGGGGGTAGGAAGGGGAACAGGGCTAATTAGCCCTGCTTTGGGTGCGCTGCCATGTCGGACAGCGACGCCACCCTGGCGCCGACCACGCCAGATGGCGCAGCAGCTACAGCCGTCGACTGCGCTACTGTGGTTGGGGATTCCCCGCCCCCGCTAAGTGGTTCGTGTCCTACCGAGGTACCCACGCTAGGGGGGGACGACACCGCGGGGGCTCCCTCCGGGGAGGTACCCTCGTGGGTCCCGCAGACCCCTAGTGACCCGCAGCCCGAGGAGACGGGGTTGCTCTTCGAGGGCTGGGAGATGGAGGCAGAGCTAGAGGCGCAGGCTACGGTCCAGCAGGAACGTAGGCGCACGCTAGACAGGGCCTACCGGCATCTCACCAGCCAGGGGTTTGGGGTCTTGGAGCTAGCGGTGGTGGACCTGGACGACGCGGAGGACGTCGCCAAGCAGCTAGCACGAGAGCTAGGTATCCCATACCAGCCGTGGCTATGGGATGGCGTCTACTGCTGGCTACAGGAAGCACGGCAGGAAGCTACGGTCTATCAGAGGGTGCACGGCTACTTCCAGGACGATATCACCTGGAGAGCCCGGATGCCGCCGCTACCGACCCCAAGGGAAGAGGTCGAAGAGGCGGTGCTTCAGGCACCGGCGCCGCTAAGACCTCCTCCCGGGGAGCGGAACCGAAAGACGCTACAGCCCAGCACGATCAGTGCGGCTAGAGAGGAGCGACTGCTAGACGTTTGGGCGAGGAAGCTCCGTGAGGAGCTGCTAGAGATACATGCCCCGGTTCTCGCTAAGCTGCACGGGAGTCTGGACCCCGCGAGGGCAGCTATGTTGCTTCCAGGGAAGACCCGGGCTTCCACTTTGAAGCGCTACCTGAGCTACTACAGGCAGTGGCGCCAATGGCTCCACGCAGCTAAGCTCAGGCCGCCTCCGGGCACCGCCGCGGACCTGGTGGATTACCTCCTCGCTAGGAGTGATGAACCTTGCGGCCGGTCAGTCCCTGAAGCTATTCTTAAGGCTATCTCTTGGGTGGAGAAGGTGGCCGACTTCCCGGTGGAGCTACGGACCACCTTTGGTCGCCTGGTTTGGGCCGCTAAGGATAGCATAGTGGAGCAGCTAGCGGAGGGCGCCCCCCTGATCAAGAGGGCGCCCCGCTACCCTGTCTACATGCTGGTGCAGCTAGAGCTCGTGGTCATCAACCCCGCCCTGGCAGCAGGCTGGCGGATCTGGGCCTGGGCTAAGTTGGTCAAGGTTTGGGCCACGCTAAGATGGTCGGACCTCCAGGCTATCTTGCCGGCCGAGCTAGTGATGGTGGAGGGGCGGCTCACCACCATCCTCCGGAAGACCAAGACGTCCGGCGCTACGAGGAGGGTCAAGGAGCTACCGGTCGTGGTGTCCGAGCACGCCTTTCTGGTCGCTAAGAGCTGGCTGGTGACCGGCTTCGACCTCCTCAAGGCCCACGCTAACTACGCCCGGGATTACCTCATGCCGCGGCTGGGCCGGGCTGGGCAACTGGAGAAGAAGATGGCTACCTATGCGGACGCTATGGTGGCAACCGCGGGGCTGCTGGCTATCATGGGCTACCCGCGGGAGGTCCAGGGCTATTGGACGGAGCACAGTGAGCGCTCAGTGCTACCACCAGGGTTGGCGCTAAAGGAGATCCCCCCGCAAGATAAGGATCTGCTAGGGCGTTGGAAACCCGAGGGGTCCGACGTGTACGCTAGATCCTTTGCGGGTCGGGTGTCCCGTCTCCAAGCTCTCTTCGCTAAGACAGCTAGGGGGGACGACCGCTACGAGGCGCTCGACGAGCGTGAAATCGCCGCGGATCTAGAGCCCTGGCTGGAAGAGAGGGCCAAGCTAACCCACAGCCAGGCTATCCACATGGCGGCGAGGCTGCGGAAGATCTGGATGGAGGGCCTGCTAGGAGTCCCGACAGAGGCGGAAGAGCTAGAGGTTCCCGACAAGACCGAAGAGCCAGTGGAACCGCTAGTGCCCGGGAGTAGCTCCGAGGCCTCTGCAGAGGTCGTGGAACGGCCCGCTAAGAAGCAGGCCAGGGTTCCCGACCGCAGCCAGGGCAGCTATGTAATCGTAGAGGTCCCAGGCGCCATTTTCCGCCTGCACAAAGCGGGCGCTACAGGTTGCTGGATGGGGAAGCGGCGTGCTTTCCGCAACGCTAGGGTTTTTGATTCGGTTCCGGAGCCGCACGAGTACACACATGTGTGCAAGCGATGCTGGCCGAACCAGGGGGCTATCTCCGAAGGGGACGCTAGCGAAGGATCGCTCGCTAACTCGGAAGATGACGAGGCCCCAGAGGATCACGCACCGGGGTCCGCTAGCAGTCATCCTTGAGCGCAGGGCGTGCTAAGCCGCCGAACTCGCACTCGCACTGAGGCTAGAAAGGCTGCTAGGTCGGCACCCTCTTTCCTTCCCTCTCTCTCTCCCTCTTTCTCTCTCTCTTCCCTCCCTTGCGAAACGCCGCTAGTTTTTAAAGGGGGTGTGCTCGGGGGGGGGGGGGGGGGGTGGGGGGGGGGGGGGGGGGGGGGGGGGGGGGGGGGGGGGGGGGGGGGGGGGGGGGGGGGGGGGGGGGGGGGGGGAAGGGGAGAAAGAAGAGAGTGGAGGGAACCACGTTCTTGCTACATGTCACTTGCTGTGTTGCTTGTGTTGTGCTTTCGTGTTCCGCTAGTGCGCTGTAGGAGGAGCAAGGAGCGAAGGCAGGCGCTAGGAAACCGGGGCCGGGGGACCCCCTTTGCTGGCCACCCAGGGAACACAGGAGCTAGGAGAGGAGCCAGTGTCTGCGCTAGGTCCGTCCTGCAGGAAGGAGCTAAGGAGCGGAGGAAGGCGCTACGAAACGTGCGGGTTTGGACCCCGCTAGGCAACAGGGCAACAAAGGAGCTAGGCGCAGGAGCCAGTGACTGTGCTAAACCTCCCTCCACGCTAGCCCTCGGCTTCGCTACCCTAAGGTAGCTAGATTTTCGATAGTCGTTTCACCTGATCCGTGCCTTGGGCGCCGCTATGGGTGGCAAAGGAAAGGATGCCACTGCTACAACGCCTAAGGGCGCGGGGCCACCAGGTGGTCCAGCTACGGCAGAACAGCCCGCTAGTGGAGACTACCTTCCGGAGACCCTCCGCGGTCTTCGGAAGGCGCTAAGGTTTCGGCCTTCAGAGTGCACGGATGGGCTGCACCGCTATCTCGACAAGCCTCTGCTACAGGAGCTGATCGCTATGTCGCAGGAGGCGATCGAGAGGCTAGACGTCCCCGCCACGAAAGTGGATAGGGGCCGGGCTACGCCAGCAGAGCCCCGCTAACCTGATGGAGCGGCGGGTTCTGTCCGCTACCAGCTGGGCCGACTTGTCCCAAGAGGACATCGCTAGCCTGGACGAAGCTATGTCCGCGGGCCTCACGCAAAGGTTCGCCGCTACAGAGGCCGCCGCTGCAGCAGCAAAGGCCCAGCTAGACCAGCTTGCTGCTGCTAATGCAGCCGCTAGCGCTGCTACCCAGAGGACGCCCGCTTGATTTTTTTCAATCGGCCGCTTGATTTTGGAGGCACACGAAACTTCTATTGAATTTGAGGAAATTTCAATCGTTTGGAACTTTTGTTGGTACGTGTTTCTATTGATTTTGAGTGTTGACTTCTATTGATTTTAATCGTGGTCTTTCTATTGATTTTATGGAAAATTTCTATTGATTTTATGGAAAATTTCTATTGATTTTATGGAGATTTTCTATTGATTTTGAGGTGGATGTTTCTATTGATTTTATGGAGATTTTCTATTGATTTTGAGGTGGATGTTTCTATTGATTTCAGCTTGCTGAAACGACGGCCCGGGCGGCCCCAGTTTGCTAACCAAAGAGAGAGAGAGAGAGAGAGAGAGAGAGAGAGAGAGAGAGAGAGAGAGAGAGAGAGAGAGAGAGAGAGAGAGAGAGACAGAGAGAAAGAGATACAGAAAGACGGAGGAGACAGACAGAAGAGATGGGATGTGGGCCGGACGGCCCCACGAAGGGAGAAGGCGGGGGAATCATTTTTGGCAGGTTCGTGCATGGCAGCCGTCTTGCAACCAAAGCTTCCAGGGGCCGGACGGCCCTAAGAAGGAAGAAGGGGGGGAATCATGCTTCAAATCTCGTGCATGGCAGCCGTCTTCAAGCCAAGCTGCCAGGAACTTTGGGCTAGGTCAAGATGCAGGGCGATGATGAAATTGTCGTCCAGGCCTATGCCAAGCTGCTTCACGCCAAGGTTCCAGGCAAAGTCGCGAGGTCCTTGGTCGTGATGTGGCGGAGAGGTTACCTAGACCAGCTGGAGATTCTTGGCATGAACACATATACATATACATATACATATCTATATATATATATATATACATATATACTTATACATATGCCGTATATAGACTATGTATTTAATTTTTTACTTATATAGAGCTAAGGGATGTCGACAAGGAAGTGGGCTTCCTGAACTTTTTGGAGTACCTCATGTACAAGATCGAGAATGATATGGACATCGACCCCGAGCGCTGGCCGGAGGCGACGAAGCACATGAAGATGAAGGAGCACGGGTACATCCGCTTGTTGCTCAACGATGCTTCATTGATCGCTCTCCAAGCAAACCCAGGCCCCTTGAGCGGAATGACGAAGCCTCAACTACTTTCGGAAGCAGTGCGGGTGGGGCTTAAGGTACACCAGTCCTGGAGCGACCAGGAGTTGCGGGCGAGGATCATGGAGCACGTGGACGCTACATTTTTTTGAAATTGAGCCGCCCGTGCGCCAGGTCCGAGGATCTGACCAGTGCCAGGCGGCTGGGAGGTGAGCTCCAGGACAAGCCTCAAGTTTCCAAGATTCAAGGGGTCGTTTGTTAGAAGCGGCTTAATTCAAGTGCTAATCCAGGGCAGGCTACTGCCAGGGTATAATTCAAGCCGAGATCGATCAAGCCCTGCTTGACATGCAAAATTGTCTTGGCGAGAAGAGGACCTGAGCTGAAGTTTTTTTTCATAGTACGCTGCATGCTTCAGGCAGGCCTAGCCAGGTCCTGGGCTTCAAGCTCCAGGCAGGTCTGTCGGGTTTAAGTGCTGCAGGCCGCCAGGCAAGTCCTCAGGTTCTTAGAGCCATGGGCAGCCCCGCAGCTGCTGGCCGCGGCGGCGAACGCAACTTCGCCAAGCCGGAGGTGGACCAGGAGCACTTGCTGGACGTGTTCAAGAAACACGTCAAGCTCCTAGGTGTCCAGGCCGCCTTCAACTTCGACCCCTACGGCAACCTAGCCAAGACGAGTGCTGTCCAGGCCAAAGGGCTTTCAAAGGCGACGGTTTTGCTCAAGAAACTCCAGGAGGTGGAGAGCGGCTTGGCTTTCAAGTACAAGGACTTGAAGGAGTGCTTGGCCAAGGTCAGCAAAGACTACCCGGACCTCATCCACCAGGCCCCGCTGAGCAAGCAAACTGCTTGGGCTGGGGACACGGCCGAGATGCTGCTGACCGTCATGGCTCATGCTCGCCGCTTGTGCAACGACACCAGGTTCAAGGAGGCTTGCAGCAAGGCGACCCAGTTCGAGATCAAGGATCTCGAGGAACTCAGGGCGCTGCTTCTTCCAGAAGTGTCGGCCTCACCAGCCAAGCTCCAGCAGGCGGAGACCCACAACACCAAGCGGCCGAGCACAGGGACGCCAAGCCCTGCGACCAAGCCGCCAAAGCTACGGTCGTTAGCCCCTGCGAGCAGTCCGCTTCGAAAGATTCGGACCAGGGATCTGGAGCTTCCAGACACTCCCAAGACCGCCAAGACGAGTTTGAGCCAGGAAGCCGAAGGCAGTCCCGTGCCAGGCAGCAAGGCTCGAATCAGGAAGTCTTGGGAGGGCGAGGTTTTGAAGAAACCAGCTGCAGCCGCTAAGCCTGTGAAAAAGGACAGTGACAAGCCGAAGAAGAAGCCGGCCTCTAATCTTAACATTAGAAAAAAATTTTGTTGTTCGTAAGCATATATTTCTATCTAGGAAGATGTATTTAAGTGAAGCCCTGAATGTTTAATCTCCATCATCAGGCCCCCAAGGACAAGGACAAGCCCGAGTTGACGGAGGCTGAAAGGGGCAAGCTGCAGATCATGCACTACCACGACAGTGTCGCATTGAGAGTCGACGGTTCTAGGCAGCTTTTCCAGATCGTGTGCAGGAAGCATGGTCGGGATAAGACCAAGCTTCAGGTTGCCAAGATGAAGAAGAAGCTCGCCGAGGGCGGCTCTTTGGCAGAGGCCTTCAAGGAGAAGGCTAAGTTTTTGGAGTCCTAGTTTCAAGTCTTTTAGTGTTCCAAGCCAGGGCTGGAAGCCCGGTGGCCTCGACTGCATAAGCCAGTATGCATGAGTGAAAAACACATCGACCCTCCAGCTGCATGAGCCTGCAAGTAAAGTTTCAAGGGCTGGACAGCCCTTTTCGGCGGCAAATGCTCCCAAGCGAGATCGATCTTCGGCCGCTGCAGCTCCCAAGCTCAAGAAGCAGCTTTAGGAGTTACTTAGTCAGGCAGCCAAGGAGCTGCCAAGTCAAGCCGGTCCAAGCCATGGCCGGCCAGCAGCCTCGAGGGCGCCCAGGAGGACCCATCCCCGCGATGGGAAAGGGCCCCCAGCGAAACAGTCAGCCAGGCGGCACCGGACACTTGCACGCATGTAACAAAGTTTTGCATTTGTTTTAAGGATTTAACGAAACCGTTGATGTCTATGTTTGAAAGCACTCAGACTCAAGCGCCTGGCGAGAGAACTGGAGGGCGCTTTACAGCCAGTACAAGGACGAGGCCGGCCTTGGAGTAACAAGCAAAAGTTTATACATATATATATATATATATATATATATATATATATATATATATAAAAAATATAAATATATATATATATATATATATTTGTTTTTTATATGTTTGTGTCCCTTGTTGCGGTCCCTATCTAAGCCCCCATCCCCTAAAACTATATACTTAATGAAAACCCCTGCGGCCAGGGCGAGACCTTCGGCCACTGGCAAAACGATGTGGTGCAACACCTTAGCCTCAAGTTCGACACCCAGATGCCCCAGGACCAGTCGATCAGGTTGTTCATTAACCGGGTATTTGAGCAATCAGGAACAATCGAGTCGATCGACGACTGGCTGGAGGTACAGTTGGATGAAATGAGCATAAAAAGGAGCAGCCAGGAGCCCCAGGATCCCCGCTCATCCAGGAGCCAGCAATCCCAGGAGGTCCACATTAATTGGACCTCCAATGGGCAGGATGAGCAGGGTCGACCCTTGTCACCCTGGAGGCGGCCACAGCCACTGCCTGCACCTCCTAAGGGCCTCCAGCTCCAGGGCAAGACGTCGCCACCTCCCAAGCAGCCGCCGGCGAAAGCACCTGCCCAGGAGCAGCTTGACTGAATTTACTTGACCTTTTAATCTTCAAAACCTTTAGCTGTCTTCAAGCCGTCAAGGGCTGGAAGCCCTATTGAAGCCGTCAAGGGCTGGAAGCCCTATTGAAGCCGTCAAGGGCTGGAAGCCCTATTGAAGCCGTCAAGGGCTGGAAGCCCTATTGAAGCCGTCAAGGGCTGGAAGCCCTATTGAAGCCGTCAAGAGCTGGAAGCCCTATTGAAGCCGTCAAGAGCTGGAAACCCTATTGAAGCTGTCAGGGGCTGGAAGCCCTATTGAAGCTGTCAGGGGCTGGAAGCCCTTTTAGCCGGAAGCACCCCCAAGTAGCAGTGGAAACACCCAAAATTAGCCCTTAAGTTTGAGTCATGATCTCAGGCCCGCTCCGCCCGCTACCCCGGCGACCTCAGTCCCAGCCACCACAGCAGAAGGCGACCTTCCAGGCTTGAATTATCCAAAGTCATGTATAAGCCACATGTAAAACGATTTTTGAAAACCCGTAAGCTTTCTTTGAAATCTCGGCAGCTTGCAGGAGGTCAAGCTGAGACGGAGGATCCCGCTGCCCTCGAGTTCTTGGAAGCCGA
>CAJNDT010000562.1:0-35000 GCA_905221615.1 Symbiodinium sp. CCMP2592 | reverse complement strand
CCAAGATGGTGGAAAGCCGGCCAAGTACTTCAAGCAGTCCTCAGTGGAGTTCAGTTGCACCCACTCCTCAGGCCTCCAAGCTTCCTGGTTGAGCTACAAGGAGACGTGCGACAAGATCGGCGAGGAAGAGCTGAAGGCGAGAGTGGCGGCTGGAACCATCCAGCACAGGAAAAACCCCGAGGACAGGAGGTTCTTTCAGTTCAAGCTCCACAAGGCTTGGTGCTGCCATAATTTTTCAATACTTGATCTTTTTCCCACTTAAACTTAAGAACAGATAGTGGAGTCATGCAGTTTCACAATTGTCAGGAAACCGAAGACACCACGACCTCCCGCAGAGCTGGCTCCAGGGCCCAGGCCAAGGCGGACGCTTCCTCCCTCGAAGAGTTCCTCGCCTTCGACAGTCTCAAGAAGGCCCCCGCCGTTGAGGACTTCGACTTAGGCGAAGTCTCAGGTGACGACGAGGACAGCCAGCTCAAGGCCTTCGTGGGCTTGCCAGGCGGCAGTGGGCAGAACAACAACAAGGGTGGAAATAAGCCCAAGCCCAAGGCCAAGACGAACAAGTGGGAGGAAGCCAGCCAAGTCAGCCAAGAGACCACTAGTGAACAGCTCAAGGAGAAGGCCACTCGATTCATGCTTGTTTTTTCAAATTAAGTTTAGCTCGAACCGTTTCTGTAGCTGTTTGTTCGCCCAACCATTTCCAGGCCAAGCTCTTCGTCACTGAGCTGGGCAAGGAATACGGTCTCTTGCAGGGCTTGAAGCTCCAGATCCAAGGCAGCGGCTTGGACGACAAGGCCACCTTCTTGAAGTCCCTCACCAAGCAGCTGCAGGCTTTGGAGCGGATCCGCACGACCCTGGCTGGCAAGAAGGCTTGCAAGATGGAGGACATGAAGCCCGTTTTGCTTGACGCGGTGACCACCCTCCAAGCTTCCAAGAAGCTTAAGGTGGAACTCACTAAGGCCCTTAAGGACGCCTGAGCAGTTTTTTTTTCAGGATGGCTGCATAGAGGCCCAAGCTCAAGCAACGTGTAACACGCAACAGTCTTTGGTACCACGGCCCTGCAGAGTCCAGCAAAAGCTAGAAGTCTTGAGTCTTGACCCGGCAGCTATTCCTGATGAGATTTTAGCTTATAGTTTTCATGAAGTCCAGGCAGGCAGGGTTTTCCAAGCTGTGAACGGCCTTAAGTCCAGGCCACGCAGTCTGGATGTTTTGAACCCTCCAGCCTCTTAGGCTCCAAGAGCAAAGGCAGTTCAAGGGAGAGAGCCTACTGAAACCTAAAGCTGGAGTTTCAAGCGCCAAAAAGAAGCGTTTTGCTGCCAGGGACTGCTGCAAACTGCCTTTGTTCTCGTGTTCAAGTTGCAAATTCCCCGCTTTGAAGCTTCGAGGACCAAGCCAGGTTTAGGTTTAGATGTCCAGGCGAAGCCATGTCAGGGAGGAAAAGGAAGACGGAGGACCAAGCTTCCTCTTCCTCCTGTCGCGAGATAAAGCCAGAATCTCCACTTGCGGTGGCCCTTTTAAGGCTGTGGTGTTTGGGAGACCTGAGCGCCAAGGTCGTCCAGGAGCTGTCCCAGGCAGCTGTCAAGTCAGGCTGCTCCCAGGCCGACCTTGTGGGACTTGCCAGCTTGGGTTCGCATGGTGTTAACCCGAACCACACGCACCACCAGCTGCTTTCCAGGGTCTTCAAGGACATGGCTGCTCCAGACCCAACGGTCGTGCAGACCAAGGCATGGGGGAAAAGCGCCACAGGCCAAAAAATCCAGGTAGACTGCAAGCTTCCAGTCATGCTTCCGCACAACTGGATGCTAAGCCTGGATGGCATGGACGATGACATCCTGGGTATCCAGGACATTGCCAAGTTTTGGGACAGCCAAAAAGGCGCTAACTCCAGGGTGTCGCAAAGCCAGGACTACTTTGACCAAGTTTTCCAGGACACCCAAGCCTTGGTCCCTTTCGCTTTGCACGGCGACGCAGCTCCCCACTCCAAGGTGGACAGTCTGCTTGTGATATCCATGAGAGCGATAACGTCACGACGTTCGATTGACGCTTGGCTTGTCTAGTATTCTTTCGGCAGTACGACCGCAAAATCACCATTTAGGTCTTGGTGTCTCTAATTTTTGCTTTCGCAGTCCAGGCAAGCAGCCAATTGTTGCTGGCCTGCATTCCCAAGTCGTGCATCACGCCCAAGCTCATGGAAGATCTTTGGACCAAGCTCTGCGAGTCCCTCCAAGCCATGGCCTCAGGAAGGTGCCCAACGACCTCCAGGCGGTTCAGGCCAGGAGTGATCTACTGCATCACAGGGGACATGGAGTTCTTCTACCAGGAATTCAAGTTCCCCAGGCCGAACCAAGCCAACCCTTGCCTTTGGTGCGCTTGCACCCAAGAGGGCGAGAACTGCTGGAACGACTTTCGCCAGGAAGCAGGCTGGAGAAGGACAACACTCAGGCCAAGGCAGCTGGAAGCCAGGCTGGAGCACCCGCTTTTCCAGGTCCAAGGCGTCAATGCTCAGGCTTTGAAGCTTGACGTCCTCCACGTCCTGGACCTCGGTGTGTCCTGCCATGTGGTGGGGAATCTGCTTTGGGAGATCATCGAAGACTCCAAGCCAGGTTCCAGGGACACCAACATGAGTTGCCTGAATGCCGAAATCCAGGAAATCTACCAGGAGCTAGGCATTCCTTCAGGCACCAGGTTGCCGAACCTGAAATGGAAGTCTGACATTGCCAGCAGTGCCAATGAGTACCCTTGCCTCAAGCACCAGAAGGGCAGGCGAATCAGGCATTTCATGCCTGTTGCTGTGGAGCTCGCCAGGAGGTACAGTGTCTAAGCTGCATTATATCTATAAATGTGAACACGACCTTATTCTTGTTTAAAGTTCTACAGCAATTTCAGGCTCCCAAGATGATCGCCGAAGCCTGCACCGACTTCGTGTCCTTGAGTCGCTGCGGGACATCTACGACTTGCTGGACAGGCAAGACTTCAAGTGGCCCCAGGACGTCAGGCGAAAATTCGCCGACCAAGTCCAGTGCTTGACCAAGCACTACGGCCATCTTGCCAAGCTGGCTTTTGATGCCCAGCAGTGTCGATATAGCCAAGTTTCCAAGTTTCACATGACGGCACACTTGCCAGAAGTTTCGCAGCACTTGGCCCCCAGGTTTTTTTGGACGTATGGTTCCGAATCCTTTATGGGCTTGATGTCTCACATCGCCAATGCTTGCCTTTCAGGCACTGCAGCTCACAAGGTGCCGGAAACCATCCTGTTCAAGTACAGGACGTTTTGGCATCTGCTTTTAAAGGGCTTGCTAGTGCTGGATGAGCCAAGCTGACCCAAGCAGCCAAGCTGCAAGCGGTCCAGGTCCACGCCAACTGCAAGCGGCCCATGAGCCATAAGCTGCTCAAACGGTCCAGGTCCAGGCCGACTGCAAACGGCCCATGGAAAACAAGTCGCTTGCGCCATCTGCTAAGGGCCGGACGGCCCTATACGTACATTCCCAAGTGGTATAATCCGGACGCTTAAAAATGTGTCGCCGTCTATAGCTGCAGTTTATAGGCTCTTCAGATGGCAAAAGTAGGAAGCCAGAAGAAGCCGGCCGCACGGCAGGCCAGATACTTGCCTGTGAGCTTGTCGAGCTTAAGTCTGTTTTTTGAAGTTTTGGCTGTGCCTCGACAGGCCCCGGTCTCGAAGAAGCCAGCTGCCAAGCTCGCAGACAAGGAGGCCGTCGTCAAGGTCAAGGTCGTCAAGAAAAGACCTGCGACTTCCACGACCTCCAGTGGCCAAGCTCCCAAGAGCCAAACCGCCACCTTGGAGACTCCTGCAGAGACGACAGCCAAGAGGCCAGCCGCCACCTTGGAGACTTCTGCAAAGGCGACAGTCAAGAGGCCAGCCGCCACCTTGGAGACTTCGGCAGAGACGACAGTCAAGAGGCCAGACGCCACCTTGGAGACTCCGGCAGAGACGACAGCCAAGAGGCCTGCAGCCGCCACCTGCTTTGCTCTCGAGGCGGGATTCTTTCAGTGCGATATATAGATTTTGTATATATATATATATATAGATAGATAGATGTGAACCCCTATACCCTCATAACCAGCTTTTAAACCCTTACGCCGAAACAGATCTGCAGGAAGAAGACAACTCGGATGGAGGTCTGGAAGCCGTTTGGGAAGCTTGCCAAGCTGCCGAGACCATGGCCAAGGGGCCAAACCAGAGCCCGGACAACGTGAGCCTGAGCCAGGAAACGATGGTCTTGGGCATGTATGACCCTCCGATCACTCAGAGTGACTTTGAGCAGGCCATGAAGGAGTGGCCAGAGGAGCCTGACTTTTACCACGACCCCTCACAGGAAGCTGAAGCGGAAGCTCCGCCGGGTCACCTTCTCGTTTGGGATTTTTTGTCCCCGATTCAAAAAATGATCATCAAGCAAAACCCGAGAGTCAGGGACGGCTTGCAGCCATGCGGGCTGCCAGTGTCCAATACCAAGTCCAAGCCCAAGTAGCCCGGAGCTTTTTTTTGAAAGGTAAGCTCCAAGCCTCCACGGCCAAGTTTTGAGGAAGAGCTCAAGAGAATCTTCACCCAAGATTCCCTGCCGCAGCTGTGGAAAAGAAGTGTTAGGCTGGAATGCCTGAGTCCAATTCCACGTCCAAGTCCAAGTAGCCAGGAACCGTTTTTGAAAGTTAGGCTCCGAGGCCTTTACAAGGCCAAGTTTCGAAGGAGAGCTCAAAAGAAGCTTCACCCAAGATTCCCTGCCGCTGCTGTGAAAAAGAAGTGTTAGGCTGGAAGCCTTCTGGGAAAGGGTGGGGAAGAGAAAGTGAGAGATAGAGAAAGAGAAAAAAGAAAGAGATAGATATATAGAAATAAAAATACAGGTAGAGATGGAGAGATAGAGAGACAGGGAGATATAAGAGATAGAGAGATAGAGCGACCGAGCGGTAGAGCGGTAGATCGAGCGATAGAGCGGTAGAGCGATAGAGAGATATACAGCGATAGAGAGATAAAGAAGTAAAGATGTAAAGGTAGAGATATACAGGCAGAGATACGGATAAAGGTACAGGTTGAGGTCGAGGTAGAGGTATTATATATAGTGGTGGAGGCAGAGATAGCGCTGAAATCTATTGATGTCAGAAGTGTTTCTCGTTTGATTTGAGATAACATTTCTATTGATTTTATGGAAAATTTCTATTGATTTTATGGAAAATTTCTATTGATTTTATGGAAAATTTCTATTGATTTTATGGAGATTTTCTATTGATTTTGATGTGGAGGTTTCTATTGATTTTTATGTCGCAGTTCTATTGATTTTGAGGATTTAAATTTCTATTGAAAAAGATCGTTTTCTATTGAATTTGATCGACACAATCAAAACGCTGAGAATTTTCAATCCCGCTTGATTTTTTTCAATCGGCGGTCCTCTGGGTAAGGCCAAGGCCCGCAAGGACGCGGAGGCCGCAGCCGCTAAGCTGGCGCTAGAGGAGAAGGCCGAGCACGACCAGAGGGTCGCAGCGGCCGCGCTAGCCGAGAAGCGGAAGGAAGCCGCGGAGCGGCTCGCTAAAGAGGAACAGGCTGCCGAGCTGGAGTACCAGCAGGCGGTGGCCGCTAGCAAAGCCTCCCTGCAGGCCGCAGAGGAGGCCGCTACCACAGATGCAACAGCTACCGGCAGTGCTGACCCGGCGCCGGTGGCCGCTACTGCCGCCGACACTGCGCGCCGGCAGAGTCGGCCGCTAGAAGGTTCATGGAGATGGGGCCGAGAGCCGCTAGCCCCTCGCCCACTCGCGCTACCAGCCCGGGCCGGAGCCGAGGCAAGGGCGCTAAGGGCAGGCCGGCCGAGGGCAAGGACGGCAAGGGCCAGCGATCAATGTGTTCGACTACACGTGGGGCACGCTATTCGAGGACCCCGACCGCTACCTGGAGTTGCTACGCCGCGAACTCCAGCAGGATCGCGCTATCCAGCAAGCGGGGGGCATGCCCGACAATGTCCGGGCCGCTAAGGGCACGCCAGTGAGCGTCGCGCTAAAGGGAAGAGCCCGGCCCCCTCCGGGGGCCCATGCTAACAGTCTCCCCAGAGGGGAGAGCTACTGGTACCTCGAGCTCTCGTGGTCCGCTATTGACCGCGATCTGTGGCCGCTAGGTTCCTGGGACCAGCGCTACGAGAAGGGGAAGGGCCGGGGACCCAACCCCCGCTATGGCAAAGGCTACGATGGCACGCTACTCAAGGGTGCTATCCACCATGGAGAGCACCTGTACTCGCTAGGGAGGGAGGACGTGGCACTGATGTGTCGCTACACTCACCCTCCCGCTAACACGCCCCAGGGGGAGCGCGCTAGCGAGCTGCTTTCCATGCTGCTACCTAGCTGCTATACGCAGTACCAGCCGAACCGCTGCCGCTACTCCCTTGGCCACTGGGACGCTAACGCCTGTATTTTCAGGTGCGCTACGACCTGCGAGGTCTGTTCGCTAAGAGCCTGTAACAGGCGGATGTGGTTTAAGTGTGACGACCACGCTACTCACTGTTGTGATGGGTGCAAGCAGTGGAGCCGCGGGGAGGATTGGGGCGGCCGCTAAAACAGGCAGCCCCCTGCCTCGCTACAGGCCCCGGCCTCGCTACTTGCACCCGCTACTTTTGTCTTGCATGTGGCTACCCTTGCAGCGCCCTCTGCTGCCGACCGCTAGCCGCAGCAAAAGTCAGGGGCGTCCCTCGCTACAGTTGCCAGAGTGTGCACGCTACAGTCATGCTACACACATGTCGGCAGCCAGAAAGAAGGGACGGCTAGAGCGAGAGAGTGTCGAGAGTCTTGGGGGGGGGCGGGGCCGGGGTCGGTAGGGCTGCTAGGGCCGCTCTCTGCTGCAGTGACCCCTTTCAGCGAAAGCTATCGACCGGCACTCCCAGACACACTCTCACGCTAGGAGCTTTTCCCCAATGTGCTAGCAGAAAATTTTTCTTTTCACATTTTTCTTTAGGGTAGCGTAGGGCCTTCGTGCCGGCTACCATGGCAGAGGCTCTGGCGAAGAAGCTAGCCCTCGGAAGCAGCGAGCTTCGATTCCTGCTAGTGCAACATAAAGTCTCGGATGCTATCCAATCCGAGCTCTTTTCCAACGGTATTGATACCGTCGCTAAGTTCGCAGCCTCGGCAACAGATGAGGCGGACCTCAAGAAAATGCTAAAGGACAGCTTTGCAATTGAGCCGTCCACCTCGCTCGCTAGCCGCGCTCAGGCCGCGGGGGTCACCATCGCATGGCGGACCGCTAATTCCCGCTCCGAGCGGCAAGCGGAGGCGGAGGCTACACATGAGGTCCGGGATTGGGCGAAGCCCATCCCCGCTACAGATTACATGGCCATGCGCCAGGCCTTCACAGCTAAGTTCGGAGACCTGGAGGACAAGCAGACTCCCGCTAAGGAGTACATCGAGAAGAAGCTAGGTGAGCTCGAATCTGGCGAGTTCCGAGCGGAGCCGCTAACCGAGGTCATCAGCCGGGACGAGTGGGATCCTGACACGCTACTGCCCGTCTGGAACGGCAATGGCACGCTATCCATGAAGAAGGGCGGAGCTAGGGCCCCCATGCCCTCTGGGCCGGAGCAGCTACGGCTGCGGCTCACGGTCCTCCAGAACACGCTAATTATGATGCAGCTAAAACACCCCAATCGAGAGGAGCTAAAGGATGTCAACATGGCCCTCTTCGAGCGCTATAAAGACTATCTCCTCGGAGACTATTGCTATGGTCTCCGGTCCAGTGCCGACTCGGGGTCGCTAGTGCCCCCGTGGACCTTGGTCCTCAGCTACGAGCACGCTATCAGGAAGCACGCCTACAAGGTCATGGCCACAGCCGGCTACTCCTTCGGTGCTGCGCTAGTCCTGGCCTACAAGGACGCTAGCGTGAAGGAGCGGCACTTCACGACGCCGCTAGCCCTCCATGCCAAGCGGCCGCAGCCCTGGACCTCCACGGAGGACCGGCCCGCTAAGACCCCCAAGGGGAAGGGCAAAGGCAAAGACGGCCCCCCCAAAGGGGGCAAAGCTAAGAAACGCTTGGGTGCCGATCGCACCCCGCAGGGGAAGCCCATCTGCTTCCGCTACAATGCTAAGGGATGCAAGAATGGCAGCAAGTGCCACTTCGAGCACGTTTGCTCGCTATGCTTCGGCAAGCACCCAGCTACCAAGTGCCCGAGCAAGCAGACCGACGCAGCTAAGGAGGACAAGCCCTCCAACTGACCCGCTACGGCGGCTGCGCCCTCAGTGCCTGTGACCCCCCCCGGGGGGGATGCTACGCCAGACTCACCGGCCGCTACGCCAGCAGCGCCGGCCGCTACGCCGACAAAGCCGCTACGGGTGCTGTACCTCTTCTCAGGTACCTCACGCCGGCTAGATGTGGCGCACTGCCTGCACCAGCTAGCAGCAGAGCTCGGGAAAGATGTGCGGGTCGAATGTGTCGACCTGCTACGGCACGCTAAATACGACCTCAGCCATCCCAAGATCCGGCAAAGCTACCTCGACCGGATCGCTAGCAAAGAGTTCCATGCCGTGGTTCTCTCCCCGCCTTGTGCTAGTTTCTCCAGGGCGCCTTGGGCTAACTTCCAAGGGCCCCGCCCGGTGCGCAGCTACGAGTTTCCCCGAGGCCTGGAGACGCTAACACCTGCAGAGCGCGATCGAGCTATACTGGGCAACATTTTTGCGGATTTCAGCTTTCAGGTCGCTAATCTCGTGGCCGATGGTGCAGCTACCTTCCTGGCCATGGAGCAGCCCGAGGACCTTGGTGCCCTCGCTAAGGGCCCGCACAAAGGAGCACGGCCGGCCTCTATGTGGCAGTGGCCGCCGCTAGCCACCCTTCTGGAAAAGGGGCTACGGACCGTGGCCTTCCACCAGGCTAGTTTTGGTACGCCATACGCTAAGCCTACACGGCTACTCCTGAAGTGTTCTTCCGCTATGCCAGACTTTGTGCACGAAGGCCTGCCGTGCTATGACAAAAAGGGCTGCTACACAGGACCGCTGCCTTCTGCTGCTACCTTGGGTCGCATGTTCAAACGCACCGCTAAGGGCCCCTTCAAGACCTCAGGTTCCGAGAAGTGGCCCGCTAGGATGTGCCAGTGGCTGGCTACCCTAATTCTGGACTCCTGCCTTCCCGACCTGTGAGCCGGAGGGTCCGCGAGTGCTAGGGGGTTCAGGACCACCAAGGACCTGCCAACAGCTAGGTGGCAACAAGAGCTACCACGATGGTGGGGGCCTCTGCTCCCCAGGACGCTGGCCCCACGCTACCCGCAGCTATGCCGATGGTCCCAACTGGAACTGGCTACGGGAGAAGATGATGAAAGTGATCCTCGCTAAGGTGGGTTCGGAGGCGGAGCTAGAGAAGGAAGCCTTCCGAATGGCGGCCGGAGGGGCCAAGGGCTGTGCCCTGGCTAGCTCCGAAGACCTCCAGGAGCAGCTACGCTTGATCTGGAAAGAGTGGTTGGAAGCTAACGACCTGGGGGACCCGGAGCTGCTGAAGGTGGCCCCGGGGCAACCGCTATACCTCCGCCTCATCCGGGCACTACTGACCGCGGCCGGCGATCCCGACAGGGACTTCCTCCTCCAGGCCGAGGAGGGGCTACCGGTGGGGGTGAGAGACCCGCTACCACGCACTCCCCACGTCTTCGAGGAACAGCTAAAGTGGCCCTTGGAGAACGCCCCTTGGGAGGCGGCGCTAGCCTGGGTCCCGAACTACTCCTCGGTGGAGGAGTACCGGGAGTTCGCTAGGGAGAAGTTCGAAGAGGACGTGGCGGAGGGCCTCATGGTCAAGATGACGCTAGGCGAGTTCAAAGCCCGCTATGGCGAGCATCGAGCCATCGCCGCGCTAGCTGTCATCGTCGAGGACGAAGCTAGTGGAAAGAAGAGGATGATCCACGACGCTACTCACGGGGTCCGGGTCAACCACCGCATCAAGTGCAGGGATAAGATCCGGGCCCCGGGAGCTAGGGAGAAGAAGCAGCTACTTCGGGAACACATCGACGCTAACGAGGTGGCTTTCTCCGTGGTGGGCGACATCGCTAAGGCTCACCGACGCTACAAGCATGCTGAAGGAGAGCATGGCTACCTGGGGTGTCAGATCGACACCGAGGAAGCTACACCGGGGGACCCCGACAGCCAGACGGTTTACGTTAACCTGGTGGGGACCTTCGGGCTATCCTGCGCGAGCTACTGGTGGACCCGCATAGCGGCGTGTGGGCTTCGGCTCACGTACCACCTGCTAGGGCCATCGTTCCCGCTAGACATGCTCCTCTATGCCGACGACCTCGAGTCCTTGGGCCGGGGGGCTAGAGGGCGCATGGGGATCCCGCTAAGCTATCTCTTCCTCGCTAGTCTTGGGTACCCCTTCAAGTGGGCCAAGACGAGGGGGGGATTTCGGGTGGAGTGGCTAGGCATGGAAACGGAGTACTCCACCTGGAGGCTAGGTCTGTCTCAGAAGAGAACTGACTGGCTAGTGGAATGGCTACGGAAGCTAGTCCGTGACGGGAAGTGCGAGGCCCGGCCCTTTGCGCAGGGGCTAGGGCGCCTGGGGTTCGCTTCCATGGCGCTAGACTGGGAGCGCCCCTTCTTGGGACCGCTACACGCCTGGTCTTCAGCCGTACAAGGGAAGCTGGGGATCCTCACGCTACCCACGATGATTCGCGTCCTCTGTGGCTGGCTAGCAGACCGTTTAGCAGCGGGGGGCCGTCTCCAGAAGCCGGCCTCGCTATTGGACGGGGCGGCACCGCTCTCCTTTTACACCGACGCTAAGGCCGAGAACGGACGTGCCTGGATTGGGGGCTTCCTCGAGCTAGTGGACGGCTGCCACGGTCCCTGGTTCTCGCTAGAGGTGAAGAAGGAATGGGCCCCCTGGGCCTTCGCTAAAGGAGACCCGAACAAGGTCATAGCCGCGCTGGAGCTACTGGCTACCCTGGTTGGTGTGAGGCTCTGGGTACCGGAAGGGGATGCTAAGAAGACCTCCAAGGTGGCCATCCGTGGCTACACTGACAACCAGTCCAACGAAGCGCTACTGAAGAAGGCTATGACGACGAAGTTCCCGTCGACCCTGGTGTTGATGGAGCTAGCAGAGGAACTCTCCGCTAAGAACTGTGAGCTTCAGCTACAGTGGATCCGCAGGGATCTGAACCAGCTAGCGGACGACCTCACGAACGAGAACTTCGCTAGTTTCTCCCCGGACTTCAGGGTGAACCTGGAGGGGGGGAAGCTAGAGTGGCGCGTGCTGGGCCGTCTCCTCGAACACTCGGCTAGCTACTTCCAAGAGCTAGGAGTGAGGAAAAGGACCGGAGAGCCGAAGGCTCCGAGGTTCGCTAAGAAGGCCCGTAAGCTAGGTCCCTGGTAGCCCTACGGCTGCGCAAGGAGATTAGCTAGCCAAAGGCTAGAGTTCTTCTCCGGGCTAACGCGGGACTTCGCCACAACGCTAAAAAGAGAGAAGTTCGTGTTGTCCGTGCTACTGCGTGAAGCCAGCTAGCTTAAGCTAGGCTTGCTACGTACTCCCCGGAGGTGTAGAGGGAGGTGGCGGGAGGATACGCTAGCTAGTGTACGCACTCGTGCCGAGGGACGAGGTACGACAGTGTATGCTAGCGCCAGTATCCCTTTGGGAAACATCGAAGGTGTTTCGCTAGAAAACGTCGAAGGGGTTTTCCTCTGAAGCTAAACAGAACGAAGCTTGTCTGTTTGCTAGAGTGTCTGCACATGGCCGGTGAAGCAGTGCTACTCCGTGGCCATTGTGCTGAAAGGCCCCCAGCTATTGGGGGGCAAATTTCGAGTGCCCACCCAACCCACCCTGGAGATTAGCTAGCCAAAGGCTAGAGTTCTTCTCCGGGCTAACGCGGGACTTCGCCACAACGCTAAAAAGAGAGAAGTTCGTGTTGTCCGTGCTACTGCGTGAAGCCAGCTAGCTTAAGCTAGGCTTGCTACGTACTCCCCGGAGGTGTAGAGGGAGGTGGCGGGAGGATACGCTAGCTAGTGTACACACATGTGCGTGTGTACATATACTTGTGTATGTATGAGTATATATAGATGTATGTGTATATATATATATATGACCATATATATATATATATATATATATATATATATATACTATATGTCCTATGTTGTGTATACTTGTCATGCATATATATATATATACATGTATACTGTGTCTGTATGTATCTATATATACACATGCATGTGCAAAGGCTCACAGCGACGAGTGAGTGTAGTGGTTTGCCCCTGGGTTGTGGGCTTGGTTCTGGGTCTTGTGGGCTCTGCTTGTGGGGGTTGGGTCTCTTCGTTCGGGGCTGCTCTACTCAGCTGCCATGGCTGGCGCCTCGGATCTGACTGCCCCTGCAACTGTCGGCACCAGACGGGCCAATAAGATGCCCTCTGTGAGTCCAGCGACCACTACAGGCAAGCTCCGATTCAGAGTTCTGAGCAAGTGTCTGCTGATGGTCCTGCAGTACAGGTGTCTGTTCAGCCGATCACCAAGTCCAAGGCCACTCAAAGACTTCGGAAGGCTAAGAGGACTATAGCAGCGAGTGAAACGGAGTACGCCAACCACAATTTGGAGCCGCATCAGCTCGACCACTCACGTCGCCCGAAAAGGGGATTTTGGCTCACTACGGGTGAGGATCTTCAGAGCAGCTCCGGATCAAAGCCTGCTAACCAGGCTGTGAGCAGCACAGACCCAGCGCCGACTGAGCGTGCATATATATGATCTTTCGCTTGATGTGCTCTGCATTACTCTGTGCACTGCGATCCCTGCCTATTGGCTGCTGCCGACTTCCCCTGCTGAGGTCCTTCTACATCTCCGAATTTCTCGGCATCGACTACAGACACGGCCCCAGCCTACTAGTATGGAGGATAGACTGTGCCACTGCCATCTCTACGCCACTGCACTCGTGGCAGGTCTTGTATGACCTGGTTTGGAGCATGCCCCTCCAGACAGTCTTTCAGGCACGTCCACCAGGCCTGCCGACATCTGCCTATGATGCACTGATACTGCACATGAGCTGCAAAATCCCCTCTCCTGACCTGCATCACATGGCACAAGCCCAGCCAAGCAGTGCTATTGTTCCTGTCTCCTTGCTGTCACTTCGTCAGTCATGGCTCCGAAGAAGCGTCCAGCTGGCGCAGACTCTATCTCGCCACCACGCAAAAAGCCTTCGAGCCGACTCACTGAATCTGCTCAGCAATGCTTGCGAGTCACCTCAGGCGATCCTGAGCCTGCGCCTGATCTACGCTCTCCTCGGGACTCTGACTCCGATATCATCGATGCCAGGGCCGGCGTGGCTCGCGAGGAACTCCCTGCTGAAGGTGATGGACCGCGTGGACCGCCGCCTCCGAATCCTGCCAACGGGCCTGGAGGTGGCACAACTGAGACGGCCGGCACCTTCAACATTCCCACTCCCATCACGTATAGAGACCTGGGCCGTGAGAATTTTCGCATCATTTCGCAGATGCCGTTGGCTACTGTGCTCCGACATGCAGCCTCGCACATTTTCGGAGCAACATCGGCCCGTCGGACAGAGGAAGAGTCCTCAGACTGACCGGAGATGCCCACTGCTGATCCTCCAATCACAAGAATGTCCGCCGGGGATTTTTGGACAAAATGAATGCCTGATGTTCGATTTGTGTGCTGCCTTCCATGGGCACTCCCGCACCGCATCTATCTACAGCCGGTCCTGCTGCCCTGGCAGGTTCTTCTACAAGCACCTCTTCCGCAAACGCCCCCACCCCAGGGTTAAAGTACGGCTCATAACTCGCAGTGGACTGCGACGACGGCGTCGACATGGCATGTACAAAACTTTACCAGTAGTGCCACCACCGGATCGATGGCTTCTGAGGGCTTTGGAGCCTCGTACTCAGATCCTCTTGTGATCTGCCTGATCGTTGTCGTACCCTGCTCAACCTTGTGATGCGAGGTCTTGCCACCAGTGTGATTCACCCAGCCGGGCTTAGGTCGCTGTTCGTTCTCAGTGCATGGGAGTGCCTGTGGTATGACACACCTGAGTGCACTCATGATGAGGTTCCACCTCCAGTGTACCCTCCTGTTCATGCTTCCGGCATTCCTTCCAAGATCGGCGCCTCATTGTCATGTTCAGAGTGCTCCACTACATATTCCCGGGTCATCAATCCCCACACTCACCCACAGACTCCCATTATCTGTCTGTTTACGTCGCTGGACCCGGTCTTAAATATGGGCGGGAGGTCACAAATGGTTACACGCAGATGCTCACTGTTGATAACATTCTTGAGCCCTCTGGCAAACTTTGTGCTGACCTCTCTGAGCCGAGGGTTGGGCGCTCCAAACGCCCTGAATCCACCTGTCACACCTCTAGTTGGAAGCTCATTCTCACCGAGGGTTGTAGACTGGTGGAGAAGCTCGGACGATACCTACTATGTGCTGCCTCTCGGGGCCACTTGCGCACATCTTCCATTCCATCCCAAAGATTCGATGTTCCCCACGACTACGGCCCTTTTTATGACCATTGCCTCGCCGCTCCATCAGGGACTGACTTCTGCGACTTCTTGCATAGTGAAACTGTGGCCCCTGGGAAGAAGGTCCCAGCTACACGTCTTGCTGCGGGAGGTTTCATCACTCGCTGTTTCCGCTGGCTTATCGCAGCTCAGCTTCCTGCTCTCTGTCAGGGCCATACCTACGCACAAAAACGTGCATACACCCGAGCCTGTCGGCGTGCCACTGCCAACCCCCTTCAGGGTACTTTCTACCGTGGTAAGTGGTGCTCACTGCACACGCTCAATCCTCGTCAGCAGACTAGGCCTGCTGCTACTGCACATGGTACCAAGGTTCCATCTCCCAGCTCCACTGCATCCAGATTGAAGGTTGTCACGTTTAACGTGGGAGGCCTGTCCTCGGCTGCCTACAGTGAGCTCATGCAGCATCTTACAACCCTCTCGTCTGATTCCAGACCTGATGTGATGCTCATCCAGGAGACGCACTGGAAGGAGGACCTTCGTTACGACACGCCCGGCTGGTATGTCATCACTTCGTGTACGGCCTCTCCACAGGCGGGCGGTATTGCAGTCCTGATTGCTGAAGAGCTCTGTTCCTCGGACTCTATTCTCTTCACGTCTCTTGTACCGGGGAGAGTCATGCATGTGCGACTGCTACTCTCGGGATGCACCCTTGACATTGTCAACATCTATCAGAAGGTGTACCACACCTCCCTTGCTGTTGAGAAAGGGGCTACCGCTGCTGCCACAGCCAAACAACTCAGTAGGGAAGTGTGGTCCACGACACGACGCCTGATTCAGTCCTTACCTTCGGAATGTGCTGATTATGGCTGGTGATTTTAACACGCCACTGGAGCGGCTTCCTCGCTTGGTTGGTAATCGCGTCCTACAGTTTCCCAGCACCCTTCCTGCGGACGCACGCGAGTTGCGCGATCTTTGTGTGGACTGTGACCTGCTCCATTTGAATTCTTGGACTAGGGCCGCCAAACCCACCTTTGTGAACGGTGATCACACCTCGCTTATTGACCATATTTTTATTCGTCATGGTCTTGGGGATCCGCTTGCCCGACAGGCGGGGCCTCTTCCTTGGGCACTGTTCAAATGGCGTGGTGGCGGATACCATAGACCAGTCATGGCATCAATCAAGCTTCCGCCTGTCTGTGCACTCTCGCGCCCTGTACGTTCCACTGCTCCGATCTTGGATACCGGCACGCTCGCGCAGGTCTGTCGTGATGGAACGGACTCACGCATTCTTGCTCTTAACAGTGAAATCCGGGAGTTCCTCCTCTCTCAACCCGATGCCTCGGTAGGGGAGCTGAACATTGCACTACGGGACGCGGCCACAGCCCTCTTCCCAGGTAAAAAGCAGAATGGCCGAATCGTTCCTTGGCAATCACACACAGTGGCAACATCTGTCAAGGCCATGTGGGCGGCTTACCGACATTGGCGTGGCACCGCTGCCACCTCCAGGCGACGCCTGTGGAGTGCTTGGGCCGCCTACAGTCGCTTCCGCAAGGCACATCGGGCCTTCCGACAGGCGACTCGACAGTCCAAAGCTGAGTGGTTTCGAGCGCAAGTGGACATTATGGAAACAGCTGCGCGGAAAGGTGATACTCGGGCTCTATTCCAACTGGCATCTCGCCTCTGCCCCAAACAGAAGCGCCGAACGCTGCAACTTCGGGGACCTGAGAATGAGATCCTTTCGCATGCAGAACAAGTCCGCACGCTACAGAAGTATTACAATAACCTCTATGCCACTGATCATAGGTCCCACACGCCTGACCTGACTCAGATGTCGACAATCACCGAAGACTGCCACACCTCACTGCCTCTTGCTCAGCTTGATCTCGACTCAGTCGAGGGCGCACTGTGGCATCTCTCGCCACATAAGGCCGCGCCCAAGCATCTGGCGCATACGTCGATTTGGGTGGCATGTTCGACCACAGTTTCTCCGTGGCTGTGTCAGGTTCTTACCACCGCCACCAGTATACCACAAGAGTGGAAGGACACCTGGATGTCCCTCCTCCCGAAAATTGCCACCCCGACTCTGCCACGGCACCTGAGACCACTTGGCATTTCTGAAATTTCAGGTCGTGCCGTGTGTGGCCTCATCCAGGCGAAGCTCAAACCCTTCGTTACTGCATTCCTGAGCCTTCGCCCGCAATTCGCATACTTAGCCGATAGATCCACTGATCAGGCTCTTCTTCGGGTGATGGGACACTGCCTTGAGGGCCAGGCCTACTGCGAACCTCCCAAGTATGATGTCTATCAGCGGAGATGTGCCGCGGTCATGCCAAGGTCGCAGGTTTCCGCTAGCAGCGTCTCCAACCGTCGTGTTGGCGGCTCCATACAACTGTCATTGGACCTGTCGCAGGCCTTTGACAGGTTGGAATGGCCGTTGATACGTGAAGCCCTGCAGCAAGCTGCGGTCCCAACAGAGTTGTATGAGCTGATTGTTCTTTGGCATCGTGATCTGCATTACCATCTACGCGTCTCTACTGAGGTCGCACAAGTTGATGTGCAAAGAGGAGTTCGCCAAGGGTGTCGGATTGCACTGCTCTTATGGACCTTAGCAACGGCGGTAGTGATGAGAAAGACTGATCAAACCATTGAAGCCAGTTGGACTTCCAAGCATTTGACTGCATTTGCAGACGACTTCCATTTAGGGAAGCATCTACGCAAGGTCACGGATCTTGATGGGGCCCTTTGGTGCTTCGGTTGCTTCCTTGATCAGCTCATTGCGTCACATCTCTTGATCAATGAACTGAAGTCAGCTTTTCTGCTAAGACTCACCCGAGGTTTCGCTCCCTCTTGGCTTAAGAGTCATGTGCGCAAAGGCTCCGAAGGACGGGTTCTGCACTTCTGCACTCCAGCTGGACGCTCTCTGGACATACCTCTCAAGGAGGAACACATCTATCTTGGCCTCACCATTTCATACCACCAAGCAGTGTCCTCATCAGTTGAGCACCGCATTGCTGCTGCATGGAGTGCTTGGACGAAATTACGACCACTCCTTACCTCGGCCTCAGCCCCTGCACTGGATCTTAGACTTCGTCTTTGGAGAGCTTGCTTGCCTCCCACTCTTCTTTATGGATTGCACGCGTTGCCCTTGAATTCCAGGCAGTTAGGTAGGCTGCAAGCGATTTACACCAGACAGTTGAGGGCGGTGTCCAGGTCACAATCGCATCTCACATATGAGAGCACCTCAGCACTGCACACCAGGCTGGAAGTTCCCACGGTGCGTGCCTCTTTGCTACGAGCAATTGACAGCATGCGCGCACGAACAGTTGTGGCGGTGGAAGTGGGATTGGAACCAACGTCTGTGGTTGACAAATGTGATCTCCTGGCGCGTGATCTCCTTCTCATTCCGGATCCTGGACATTCTCACTCCCGCCGTGATGTCCCTGTTGCCCCTGAGCATGTCCTTTCACAGGGAGCCGATGATGTCGCTGCTGATGCGCAAACTTTTGCATGTCCAGCGTGTGCCGCCGTCTTTCCTGATCTGCGTACACTTCGTGTCCATCAAGCCTCACATCACCATAGTACAGTCGCCAAGAGGGCGCTGGGGGTACCTTTTGACATTACGACTCACGCCGTGGCAGGAATGCCGATCTGTGCTCTCTGTGAGAAAGTATTCTCTAGGCTGTCAGTACTCCAGGACCACATTCGGAAAGGCAGATGTGCTGCACTGGACCCTGCTCTCGGGGTCTCTGCTCCAACCTTGCCCCCCACACATTCTCGGCCTTTGACGACTTCACCAGTGCCTTCTTCCCCTCTCCCGACTCCCGAACTGCATGCGCATGGTTCGATTGATTCTGCTCAGGCCCCCCCTCCTTCGGAAGAGGGACTGGCCATTGCTCGCCCCTCACCGGAAGCTGCTCCGACTCATGCCACTCTGCCACATGACGCCTCCAGGTCTAATCCGCTGGAATCTCCTCATGCCGTTGCTCTGCAGCTTCACAAGCCTGGATCCGGCTCTAGACAGGAGGCGGGCAATACAGATTGGCAAGCCCAAGTGGGCCCACTGAGTTCTGTTCCTGTGATCCAACGTCCTGAGGTCCTTCGCCAAGCCAAAGACAATGGCTGGCAAAGTCTGCTGGCTGTGCAGGGCCTGCGTGATGAACTCAGACATCATTGCCCATGCTGCGGACAGTGGTGCTTGACAAGTGCGGGATTGAAAGTGCACCTTGCCAATGCACATGAGTGCTGGAATCGTTTGTGGCCGTCTGTGCTTGAGCTTGCCGTGCTCATGAAACGTGCCGTGGTGAAACCTTGTCCCTACTGTCTCGCTACGGTCTTCGATAAACAGACGCATTGGAAACGCTGTCATGTCATTACACTCTGTTGCTTTATCGAAGCTTATGCCCCAAGCCATGACACCTGCTCCGACCAGCCCAGCCTCCATCCAGGGACCGCTGTCTCAATCGGCCCGCGACCAGGAGGCTGCAATGTTCCAGCACCTTGTATCCTGCTGTCATCCGCCCTCGTCCGATGCCCCACAAGCCACTCCTCCACCGTCGACCAAGAGACCGAGACAGGATCAGGCAGATGCCACGATGCCTCAAGCAGGACAGAGTTCCGAGCCCGCAGCGGGGGACAGAGGCAAAGGCAAGAACAAGGGAAAGGGCAAAGGCAAGGGAAAGGGAAAGAGCAAGGGCAAGGGACCGCGATCGGGTCAGACTCAGGGCCCAAACAAGCAACCTTGGTGGAATACCTCGGGAAGCGGAGGAGAAGCTCTGACGGAGTGGGACGCTCAGGCATGGGGATATGTACCTCAGGGCGGGTCCTCCGCACCCCCCCCAGTTCTAGGCCAGATGGCGAGGCTCCTTCTACGCCACGAGAAGCAGCTGCAAGCTGTACAGCAGGACATGAAGCTTCACTTCTTCTTCCGCCCCGACCCTCCGGGGTCAGTTCTGCCATTCATGACTCAGGTGGCGAAGAGATGGCGAGAACTGATGGACCAGAACAAGGTCCAGTCTTCTCTGCGAGAAACCATGCTGCGCGAGCTGATTCACGAGCTGAAGGGAAGGATCCAAGGCTTTACAGCAGCCACTATGGTCGAGATGCAGAAGAAGGCTCACGACATGGAATGGGTGGACTCCCAATCCAACTGGAACTACATGAAGTGGGACCCAGAACAGCAGAAGGAGGTATTGATTCCCCGAGTGGAGAGTCGATCAGTGGACTCCCTCCTGCAGGATCTGGGGGAGATAGAGCGGCTCATCAGTGGCACCACGATTCGCCACTTTGGCAGTGTGAGGCCGCTGAGCCAAAACTACGCGACTCAATGGGTCCAGTTTGTCCTGGAGATCGAGTTGCGACAGGATGGGGACACCCTTTGGAGCCTCTTCAATTCCCTCAACTGCGCAGTTCTGCACCTCCTTGGTGCCCGGCTCCGCAGGGATCGCCCGGTCGACTCGTACCTCGCTCAGACCTTGCAGCACTTCCTGTGGGAGGGTCGGCGCCTCACTCTTCCACCACTCTCATGCTTTATCACCTTGACCTCCTTGCAATCAGTCTTGCCAATCCCACCAGCAAAACTTGCTACATGAACAGTGCTCTGAACGCACTACTCTTTGTGATCTACAGTCTTGGCTCCACCTGTGAGGCTGACCTGGGACAGCTACGACATGCATACCAGGCGTTGCTTGAGCGAGCCGCTGCACTTGACATCATCAGTCGACTCCTCACCTGGATCATGTTCATCAGTCCTTGGGCTGCTCCCTTTCAGCAGCATGATGTTGGCGAATTTCTTCAACATATTGTGCTGAGGATCCGTTCACCTTTATTCTTGGGCCTGTGGCAAGCAAGGCAGGAGTTTGATAATCAATGCCGGATTGTGGACTCCGGTCCTGCTTTTGCACCTGTGCTCCTCCCTTTGTCAGAGGACTCCATGACTTTACAATCGTGCATTGATCAGTGGAGTGCTCAAGATGACTCGGCCATTCAGCATGCCATCACTGCTGATACGACTTCTGTGCTTTTTCAGCTGATGAGGTTCAATGCCGTGGGCACGGGGAAACGCAAGCGTACAGTCAAGGACTCAAAGCGTGTGGACAATATTCTGTCTGACATCTTGCTACCTGTTTATGCTGAGGGTCCTTTGTCCTCAATCCTTCACAAACCCTTCCAGGTGGTGGCGAGCATTGTCCACTATGGGGAACTTGCAGATTCGGGGCATTACAGATGCGTATGGCGCAAAAAGGCTCAGTCGTGGATTACTGACGATGGTATGTATGCCCAACCATGCACTGCTGCAGACCACACTGCGTTGGCGCACAACGCATACCTTATTTGGGCTGTATGCTCGTCTGCGATGTGCTGAGGCTCACAATGGCGATGGATGGAATGGCATTGACGGCTAATATGGCCTGATGCACGTGCGGTAGTTATGCATCCTTGAGATGCCGAAGCCCACAGCGGCTTTGCTACGGACTCGCTAGGCGGACTCTCTCGCTGCGTCTGGAAGAAAAAAAGACATGCATGTGCACATGTATAAGCATATAACATCTCACATATAAACATATATGTATATACACATACCGATGATGTCATGATGTTATCTTCCTGTGATTGTGTCTGCAAATGTCGTGTATATATGTATATATATATATCAGAACAAGTCTATTCAGCAGAACTATACATTAATACATGTATATGTAAGATGTACCATTGTAGCCAAGCATGCAGTTATGTGCCTGTCTTTGTGCACATGTCTATGTGTCTGAATATGTGTGTGTGTGCATGCAAACAAGCATCCTAGCAGTTATATGAACATCTCCATGTACATACTATGCTGGTCTGTGCATTCTTGTACATACCAGGAGATTCTAGATAGAGCTCTACACTCATACATGTTTTACATGTACACACTGTATACATATAGTACATGTACATGCACACAAACATTGTGCTTGCACAGAGTGAATATACCTGTAGTGCCGAAATTCTGTCTAACATGTCTGTGTGTGCCATGTATATACATATATGTCTACATGCTAGCCCACACATGAACATGTATATATATATATATATATACATATACCACGGAGATATGCAGACACGTATATGCATATATATATATATATACAGAGATCATCAAACACACACATATATATATATATATACAGACACATATATACGTCTGTATGCACACATCTGTATATGTTTAGATATGTAATACAGGTTTCCTTTAGTGTTGTTAATCTCCATGCTTATTGTTATATAATGTTGAAAAAGGCACGACCTTCCATGATCTACTTCACGATGTCAACGGTCTCATGATCAAGCAATTGCACATGCTCAAGAACATTATTGTAGCATCCCTCACCCTGACACCTTTGAAACCAATCTCAATGCCAGATCCAAAAATGTGTCACATGAAACCCTGCTACATGTAGCAGCTTCTCAGATATTCTGCTCAATGCAACTGCGAACAAGTAACAGTAGGCACCACATGGCTACGGCTCAAGGCCGTTTGGGTTCGAGGGCTCTGAGCCCAGCTTGTCAGTGCGCCCCCCCCACTTAGACTGGAGGTTTATTCCTCTGTGCTCTTTCCCAAAAGCCCTCAAGGAGCTTTGCCAGGAGGTTTATCCCTCCCTTGTGGCATGGCTCGGCTGAACCCTGATGAAAGGGATACTGCTCCTCCTCGGGAGCCTCCTGAGGGGGCTGGGGGAGTGCGTGGTCCTGGCGAGGGAGAGGATGTTGATATGCGTCCTGATGATGGAAATGTCGAGGATGGTCGAGGGGATACCGATGTCTCTCAAGCTAGTACTGTGCCTTTTGGTGAACTTAGAGGTGCAGGCGCGCATGGGAATGAAGGGCTTCTTCAGAACATGGCTGCTAATTCAGGCCTCACCTTGCCTCTCCCAGGGCGAGAGCCTGTCGAACACCCGAGGATGCCCGTTCGTGAACCTATGGGAAGTGAGAGAAACGACCCAAATTTTCTTGCTCGTCAGGCTGCCCGTGCTGCTGCTTCGGCGAGAGAGGAGAGCCCCCTCCACACCGCGCAAGCCCTCACGGATAGGGACCATGCTATAATGCTGCCTTGCAAGCTGCCTTGGAGGTAGACTCCCGTAGGATTAATAAAATGCCGCCTCCTCCCTCTGCCCGTCATGGTAGCCCTCCGAAACGAACAAAACCGAACCCTCAGCCTACAGGAGTTTCGGCAGGACTGCGACCGGCTCCGGTCTTTGGAGCTGAGGTCCCTCGAGGGCCTCCTGTCCCAACTCATCACCACATTGGTGAGGAAGATGAGCCGCCCTGGCTCCACGGGCTTAAAGCTTCCCTTCAGGCAGGACAACGAGAGATTCTGGCTAACGTCCATGAACAGCGAGCGGAGTTTCGCGAGATGGGGTCCCGGCTTGAAAGGGTCGAGGCTAAGCAGGACGAGTTTGGCCATTTCAGGGATGAGATGGCTAAACGTATGAAAGACATGGAATCTGAGCTCCGTGAGGTCAAGAGTAGGTCCGTCAGTCCTGTCCAGACCCCCCGTCGTGGCGGGGGCACCTCGGGATTCCGAGCCGGCACAGGCCAGGCACCTAGCCCGGCTGGGTCCTCAGTGGCTGGGCCCCTAGTAGACGACTGGCAATTAGTCCTTGGAGGCTACGCAGACGCGAAACGGGAAGAGATCCAAGCTGAAGTCAGAGCTTTGTTTGAGGAAGCGGGGGCCTCCCCCCTGCTCAAGAACATTATCACGCCCTTTGTCCGTTCGAACATTTGTCGGATGGAGCTTTTGTACCTGGATGAAGGTTTTGGGGCTCGCAGGGGTGTTCAACAGGCTGTGATTGTCGCTCTGCGAAAGGCAATTGACGCACGGGGGAAGAAATCCACCATCATGGGGCAAGAGCGTGCTTCGCTCTGGGTCTCACGAAACCGGGGGCCTGAGGAGAGGAATCGGAACAGGGCGCTCTTGGGTCTCAGGGACTTAGGCCTTGCCCATCTCCCACCGCAATTGGTGGACCTCGACTGGAAAGGTCGATTGTGGTACAATGGTACCCAGGTACTGTATCATGTCGACCGCGATGATCCTACAGATGACGCGCTTATGTTTCTTTCTACGCGTGGAGACGAAAGCGGCTGGTGGGTCTCGCTGCGAAAGGTGTCGTCTTTGCTCCAGGTCAGTGAAGACGAGGTACGCAGGAGGTTGGTTGGGTAGGGACCGGGGCAGAGCCCTAAACCCTCTCGTTCTGTCACGGCCATTAATTCGATTGCTTGCACATGCTCAACGTGGAACCTTCATGGTAAGCCAGTCACTAGTCTCTCCCCGCTTTTTCACAATCTTGCGGATGCACCGGAAATTTTCTGCATGCAGGAGGTTGGAGGCTTTAGTCACCTGCAGGTTGGTCAAACGACCACCCTGGACCTCTTCATCGGCGATTCAGAGTATGTTGTGTACGTCCATAATACCACCAAGGCACACCTGGCGACAGCGGTGGCAGTGCAATCGGCCATGGAGCCGTCTGCTCCGAAGTTTACTTCCCTTTCTGCTGGGTTTCTTGTTGAACTGTTTTTGGGATCTTCCCACTTTCTCCTTGGCTCCCTTCACCTTCCGTATGAACAGAGAAATGACGCGACTGAGGTCTGGCTCGATTCATTGGAAAGTTTCACCGTGGTACTGTCCTCCTTGTCCTCTTGCTGCACTGTTTTTGTTGGGGCTGACCTCAACCAACCACTCTATGTGGAAGTTGACAATTTTCCCGCCGTTGCCCAGCTTAGACTCATGGCTGCCCGTTTCATGCTACGCTTTTCGGATGACGTGGGGGACACTTGGCATGCCAGGGGCTTGTCGGCGCCCATTGATTTCATCCTCTTTCGCCATCAGGGCATGTTAGGGCACACCACCAAACGCGAGGACCTGCGACTGGCACTTCCCTCTGACCACGATATGGTTCAAGTGCATTTTTCTTTTTGCCGCAAAGCTAGAGACAGGACTCGCAGAACCTCGAACTGCGGCAGGTGGTGCTTCTCGCCGGAGGCTTGGGCTACTCAATTCGCCTCCCTTCCCCAGGCGCACACAGCGGAGGACCTTAGCTCTGTTTTCGCTAAGGTGCGCTTTCGACAGGCCTCTCTCCGCTACCGGGATTCGGAGGAAATTAAGGAATTGATCCGGCAGCGAAAAGTGGCCCAGGACCCAGTTCTCAGGGCGGCCTTGGCCCTAGAGATTGCACAGCAAAGATGCCTGGACCAGGAGTCTCATCGTAAAAGCATCTTGGAAAGGGCTCGCTCGGGCGACTTTGCAGCTATCTCCTACCTCAGGCGCAGTGCGTCTCAGACGAAGGTGGCTGGGTCTTACATCCAGTCTAGAGGGGGGCTGGAGACGGCCACCGAGGAGCTGAGAGACTTTTACAACCGGAAGTATGATGCTGCAGGGGCTGGTGCGGACCTTGGCAAAATTGAAGCAGTCCGAGCTTTGCACGAGGAGGCCCCGTGGGTACCTTTCACCCTTAAAGAACTCGTGGAAGCCACTAGTAAGATCAAGCGAGGCACGTCCTCTGGTGAGGACGGGGTTCCTTACGAGGCCCTTTATGCCTATGCGGTCTCTGACCACGGGGCAAAACTTTTGCATTTGTTCAACCGGTTTTTGTCGGGGGACCTCCCACTGCCTGCATCTTGGAGGGAAGGAAATATCGTTCTTCTTCCCAAGACACCGCAGCCAAAAGGGCCTGCGGATCTACGCCCTATTGCTCTCACGTCTTGTATGGCCAAGGTGTACTCCCGGCTTCTCCTTGCTAGGCTGGAAAGTCGCTTTCCTCCCTTCGATGCTGGACAATTCGGAGCGCGCAAAGGAGTGCAGACGATAGATGGAGTGGCGGCCGCACACATGACCATGCGCCTCGCCGTTTCTAGATACAAGTCGAGGCCTGTTATTGCCAAGTTAGACGTGAAGGCTGCTTTTGACAGTTTGAGTTTTGATGCCATACTCGAATTTCTGCGCCATACTCAGCCTTCCCGCGAAGCCTGGCTGTTGTGGGACCTGTGTTCTTCGTGCAGTGTCAACATGAGGCTCGGATCGAGAGCATGGTCTGTGCCCCTTAAGCAAGGCCTATTACAAGGGACTGCGTACAGCGCAGTCCTCTTCGGACGAGTCTTGGACTGGTTTTTAGGGCCCCTCATCCGCACCTGGGAGCAGCGCTGGCCTGATTGGCGCCTTCCATTTTTGTTGTTATATGCTGACGATGTTCTTCTTCTTGCCCCGTCGGCCGCTCGGCTGCAGCAGATGACGCAGGAAGTAGTCGACCTTCTGTCCACACTGAATCTCAGAGTCAACGCGGCCAAATGCTCAGTGCTTGACACGGAGGAGGGGGTTGGCCACGGGATTTTTCTCCGTGGACACTGTGCTCCTCTTAAGACCGAGGCGTCCGTCCTTTATCTGGGGGTGCCACTGCAATTTGACTTCAGCCCGATGACATGTTTCGGAAGGGCGTTGGGGAGGTGTTCTAATACCTTCTTCGCTATGCGGAACCTTTTCAACTCGAGACTTCTGCCTGCGGTCAAGAAAATCCAGCTTTTTGACCTGTATGTTACCTCGAGATGGCTCTGGTGCAGCGGGCTCATCTGGCCTACTAAGGTCTCCCTGCGGAGCCTTACTAGTCATCAGACGACCTTGCTGTTGGGACTTCTCGGCTTTCGTGCCGACTTCTTTGGAGAGTTCTTGCATAATGTAGTTGCGAAGCGTAGAGCTGTTAAATGTGTCCTGCATACACTTCAACTGGAGACGTGGGACCAGAAGTGGCTGAAGCAGGTCTGGCGATACTGGGGCCATGCCGCCAGAAATTCAGTTTCCACGCCTCTGAAGTTCTTGATGCACGAATATGGGAACATTGGACTCATGGCAGGTAGATCCCTGCCGGGATGGGTCTCGAAAATCATTCCCCGCAAGCTACAGCTTGTTTTTGCAGAGCTCAGAGAAGCTTGCCATCCGGCCCTGTGGGAATCTGCAGCCCTCAATAGACCTCTGTGGCAAAAACTTCTGGAGCCCTGGTGCAAGCACTGGGGGACGGGGCCTCCCTCCACCGATCTTTGAGGCCGCCAACTTCTGATCATTGACAAAGCCGAAGCCGTTCTGCGGCCATTCAGGTTCTTCCCTGAGGAGGCCTATACATGCTCGGTCTGTAACATACAGGGGACTAGGATACTACCCTCAGGACCGCTCTTGTGGTGCTCTATAAGCTCCACAGGGGTCTCCGTGGTCGTTGTTCCGAGTTCTAGATCAGCCGCGTCGGCCTTAGTTGTCCAGGAGCAGCATCCTGTCGGCTCGGAGAGTACTCTGTCGCGCGCTCTGCACCTTTGGAACCTGATTGGCTTGATACACAGAATTAGTGGTGTCCATATGGACGTTCGCCTCGTCGTTCCTTCCGATTGCGTCTCCAGCAGCCTCCTTAGTGGGGAAGTGACGCTCGCGACTAAGGCATGGCATGCGTCCTTTGAAAATCTGGAGCGGTGCTTTGATCTGCTCAGCCGCACGGTTGTGTGGAAAGGCAAGGACCTCTGTAAGCTTCCTGCCTTCCTGCGCTCCTTGCCGGTGGGGCCTTTCCCGGGCTCCTTCACGTCACTAGTGCGGAATGGAGACTTTGGGTCGCCGTGCTTTCTGCATAGAAGAGCTGTGTAAAGAGTCTAACCATGCCCAAGGGGGCTGCACCTCTCTCTTGTTTCAGGGTGGGGGGGGGGGGGTTGGCCGGCTTAAACAGGATATAGTCGCCAGCTGAAACTGTGGGTTTTCATTGCATACTATAGACGTAGGTATATCGCGATTGTACTGAACCGACGTCTCTCTATACATACTCAATACAAGTATAGAATCTTTCGTCTCGCCTCATCGACATTGGTGGGGCTCCTTGGAATGTAGACAGACGGATCAAGAAAGGGTGGAGATTCCCCCCAACCCTCAACGAAAACACGGAGAAAGTCCCTCCAAATCATTCAGCTGATTCCTAGCAGCGAGCTCCTCTACCTCCCTGTAAGTCTCCATCTCCTCTGACGATAAATGAAGGGAGCTCGCTGCTTCGTCATCCGCAAGTCCGCAAGAAATGAGCTTCTTATCCCCAAAAGGGTAAGGAAGAGGTCCCTTGGCACATCCTCTACCGCAGCATCTCAAAGGAGCAGAGAACCCTTCCAACTTACGGGAAAAAAAGAACTCCGGCTGCCTCTCAGTCGACAAGAAGAGAGAGGAGCTCCTTGTCGTCCCCTCTTCCTCCTCAAGGGATAGAAGAGAGATAGCTTTCAAGAAGTGAGGACTGAGCTGTCCGGGTTTCGTGTGCGATGCTGAAATGTCGTGGCTGAGCCCGCGCTAAGGCCAACGCGGCCGCCGATCGTTCTGATCGATATGCGGCTTCCAGGCCAGCGCTTCGAGCGAGAAGTCGCCGGCAGACTCTTCGGCGGCTTGGTCTCAATCTTCACAAGAAGAGTCTGATCCTCCCCCTAGCCTTCAATAAGACATGAGCAGCCCTCTACCCCATCCTCTGAACTAGCTTCCAAAAAAATCCTCTGCCTCATCCTCGACAAGAAGAGACTAAGAGCAATCTAAAGGGGCAGAAGAAAGCGCCATCTCAACAAAGCAAACAGGCCGCTCCAACTTCACGAGAAAGAAGAGGGCTCCGTTTACCCCTCGGCAAGAAGAGACCTCCTTTCTTTCTTGAAAAGGGGAGGACGCTCAAGAAGAAAGGGTGGAGCTCCCCCAATTTTCAAGTAGAGACATCTGGTCATCCCTCAGCATTTAAAAGGAAAAGACCTCATGCTCCAAAACACAAGAAGGGAGTCCCAAGGTGATTTGTGGCAACAGAAGAGAGCATCCTTCTTACCTCTTGGTATGTCGCCTTTTCGTCTTAAGAAGATTGAGGAGACCTCGCTCCTAGCAAGAAAGGATAGAGCTCCCCTAGCTTCCAAAAAAAAGATTTTCTACCTCATCCTCCACAAGAAATCACTGAGAGCTTCCTCCCACCATCTCCTCTGACGATAAATGAAGGGAGCTCGCTGCTTCGTCATCCGCAAGAAATGAGCTTCTTTTCCCCAAAAGGGTAAGGAAGAGATCCCTTGGCACATCCTCTACCGCAGCATTTCAAATGAGCAGAGAACCCTTCCAACTTCACGGGAAAAAAGAACTCCGGCTGCCTCTCAGTCGACAAGAAGAGAGAGGAGCTCCTTGTCGTCCCCTCTTCCTCCTCAAGGGATAGAAGAGAGATAGCTTTCAAGAAGTGAGGACTGAGCTGTCTCAATCTTCAAAAGAAGAGTCTGATCCTCCCCTTAGCCTTCAATAAGACATGAGCAGCCCTCTACCCCATCCTCTGAATTAGCTTCCAAAAAAATCCTCTGCCTCGAGGATTCGACAAGAAGAGACTAAGAGCAATCTAAAGGGGCAGAAGAAAGCGCCATCTCAACAAAGCAAACAGGCCGCTCCAACTTCACGAGAAAGAAGAGGGCTCCGTTTACCCCTCGGCAAGAAGAGACCTCCTTTCTTTCTTGAAAAGGGGAGGACGCTCAAGAAGAAAGGGTGGAGCTCCCCCAATTTTCAAGTAGAGACATCTGGTCATCCCTCAGCATTTAAAAGGAAAAGACATCATGCTCCAAAACAAGAAGGGAGTCCCCAGGTGATTTGTGGTAGCAGAAGAGAGCATCCTTCTTACCTCTTGGTATGTCGCCTTTTTGTCTTAAGAAGATTGAGGAGACCTCGCTCCTAGCAAGAAAGGACAGAGCTCCCCTAGCTTCCAAAAAGAAAGATTTTCTACCTCATCCTCCACAAGAAATCACTGAGAGCTTCCTCCCACCATCTCCTCTGACGATAAATGAAGGGAGCTCGCTGCTTCGTCATCCGCAAGAAATGAGCTTCTTTTCCCCAAAAAGGTAAGGAAGAGATCCCTTGGCACATCCTCTACCGCAGCATCTCAAATGAGCAGAGAACCCTTCCAACTTCACGGGAAAAAAAGAACTCCGGCTGCCTCTCAGTCGACAAGAAGAGAGAGGAGCTCCTTGTCGTCCCCTCTTCCTCCTCAAGGGATAGAAGAGAGATAGCTTTCAAGAAGTGAGGACTGAGCTGTCTCAATCTTCAAAAGAAGAGTCTGATCCTCCCCTTAGCCTTCAATAAGACATGAGCAGCCCTCTACCCCATCCTCTGAATTAGCTTCCAAAAAAAATCCTCGACAAGAAGAGACTAAGAGCAATCTAAGGCGGCAGAAGAAAGCGCCATCTCAACATAGCAAACAGGCCGCTCCAACTTCACAAAAAAGAAGAGGGCCCCGTTTACCCCTCGGCAAGAAGAGACCTCCATTCTTTCTTGAAAAGGGGAGGACGCTCAAGAAGAAAGGGTGGAGCTCCCCCAATTTTCAAGTAGAGACATCTGGTCATCCCTCAGCATTTAAACGGAAAAAGCCTCATGCTCCAAAACAAGAAGGCAGTCCCCAGGTGATTTGTGGCAGCAGAAGAGAGCATCCTTCTTACCTCTTGGTATGTCGCCTTTTCGTCTTAAGAAGACTGAAGAGACCTCGCTCCTAGCAAGAAAGGACAGAGCTCCCCTAGCTTCCAAAAAGAAAGATTTTCTACCTCATCCTCCACAAGAAATCACTGAGAGCTTCCTCCCATGTAATGAGACGCAAGAGAGCTTCATCTCAGCCCAGCAGACAGGCCCCTCCAACTTCACGAGAATTCAAGGTCTCCGTTTACCCATCGGTCGGAAAGAAGATAACTCCTTTCTCTCTTCATAAGGGGTTGGATCTTGAGCATTTCTTTTACCTTTTCAAAAGATGGAGAACAGCATACGCACAAGAAGAAGAAACCTCCTTTCTCTCTTGGCAGTGGAAAGAGATCCTGATTACTTCCCTTACCTTTTCAAAAGATGGAAAAGGGCATACGCTCAAGAAGAAAGGGCGGCGATGCCCCACCCCTCAACGAAAACACGGAGAGAGTCCCTCCAAGTCATTCAGCTGATTTCTAGCAGCGAGCTCCTCTCTCTCTTGGTAGGTCTCCATCTCCTCTGAAGAGAATTGAAGGGAGCTCGCTTCTAGTCGAAGAAGACAAGGCTCAACGCATCTCCAGTTTCAATAAGAACTGCGGCTGCCTCTTCGTCGACAAGAAGAGAGAGGAGCTCCTTGTCGTCCCCTCTTCCTCTTCAAGGGATAGAAGAGGGATAGCTTTCAAGAAGTGAGGACAGAGCTCGCTCAATCTTCAAAAGAAAAGTCTGATCCTCCCCTCACCCTTCAACAAGACATGAGCAGCCCTCTACCCCATGCTCTGAATTAGCTTCCAAAAAGACAAATCCTCTGCCTCATCCTCGACAAGAAGAGACTGAGAGCGTCCTCCAAACTAATGGTACAAAAGAAAGCGCCATCTCAACAAAGCAAACAGGCCGCTCTAATTTCATGAGAAAGAAGAGGGCACCGTTTACCCTTCGGCAAGAAGAGACCTCCTTTCTTTCCTGATATGGGGAGGGGGTCCTGATTGTTTCCGTCGCCGTTTTAAAGATGGAAGAGAGCATACACTCAAGAAGAAAGGGTGGAGCTCCCCCCAACTCAAGAAGAAAGGGTGGAGCTCCCCCCAATTTTCAAATAGAGACATCTGGTCGTCCCTCAGCATTTAAAAGGAAAAGACCTCATGCTCCAAAACACAAGAAGGCAGTCCCCAGGTGATTTGTGGCAGCAGAAGAGAGCATCCTTCTTACCTCTTGGTATGTCGCCTTTTCGTCTTAAGAAGACTGAAGAGACCTCGCTCCTAGCAAGAAAGGACAGAGCTCCCCTAGCTTCCAAAAAGAAAGATTTTCTACCTCATCCTCCACAAGAAATCACTGAGAGCTTCCTCCCATGTAATGAGACGCAAGAGAGCTTCATCTCAGCCCAGCAGACAGGCCCCTCCAACTTCACGAGAATTCAAAGGTCTCCGTTTACCCATCGGCCGGAAAGAAGATAACTCCTTTCTCTCTTCATAAGGGGTTGGATCTTGAGCATTTCTTTTACCTTTTCAAAAGATGGAGAACAGCATACGCACAAGAAGAAGAAACCTCCTTTCTCTCTTGGCAGTGGAAAGAGATCCTGATTACTTCCCTTACCTTTTCAAAAGATGGAAAAGGGCAACGCACAAGAAGAAGAAACCACCTTTCTCTCTTGGCAGTGGAAAGAGATCCTGTAATTTTCTTGACGCTCAAGAAGAAACGGTAGGGATTCCCCCAACCCTCAACGAAAACACGGAGAGAGTCCCTCCAAGTCATTCAGCTGATTTCTAGCAGCGAGCCCCTCTACCTCTTGGTAGGTCTCCATCTCCTCTGAAGAGAATTGAAGGGAGCTCGCTTCTAGTCGAAGAAGACAGGGCTCAAAGCATCTCCAGTTTCAATAAGAACTGCGGCTGCCTCTTCGTCGACAAGAAGAGAGAGGAGCTCCTTGTCGTCCCCTCTTCCTCCTCAAGGGATAGAAGAGAGATAGCTCTCAAGAAGTGAGGACAGAGCTCTCTCAATCGACAAAAGAAGAGTCCGATCCTCCCCTCAGCCTTCAACAAGACATGAGCAGCCCTCTCCCACCCTCTGAATCAAGAAAGAAACCCTTCTAACTTCTCCATGTCGCCACCACTTCCTCTCCAAGGGATAGAAGAGAGATATCTCTCAAGAGGTGAGGACAGAGCGTTCTCATTCCTAGTTATTCTTGGCAAGAGCAGATTTCTCTAGAGGAGATTTCTTATACCTTTCTCAGTCGCCAGCCTTCAAAAGAAAAGACCTCATGCTCCAAAGCAAGAAAACAGTCCCCAAAGGTTGTTCGTGGCAAAAGAACAACGCATCACGAGAAAGAAGGGAGCTCCGACTGCCTCTCTGGCGATAAGAAGAAAACTTCTTTCTCTGTTCGTCAGGAGCGACAGCTCCTGAACATCTCCTCCTCGAGAAAAAAACTTGGAAGGGAGCTTACGATCAGGAAGGAAGGATAGAGCTTTTCCAAATTTCAAACTTTGACAAGAGAAAAGCCAGTCCTCCCCGTGGCCTTCAAAACGAAACGAGAAGCCCAAGCCCTCTACCTTACCCTGCTGTGAAGCAGGAAGAGAACTCACTCCAAGATATTTTGGTAAGCGACGAGAGCTTTATTTGAGCAGAGAGAGACTTTACCTCTTGGTAAGTCGCTTTTATCTTAAGAAGATTGAAGAGACTTCGCTCCTAGCAAGAGAAGCCAGGGCTCCCCTTGCTTCCAAAAAGAAAAGTCTTCTACTTCATCCTCCACAAGAAATGATTGAGAGCTTCCTCCCATGTAATGAGACGGGAGAGAGGTCCATCTCAGCACAGCAGACAGGCCCCTTCAACTTCACCAAAGACAAGAGAGCTCCATCTACCCCTGCGTCGGCAAGAAATCTTTTTCCTTGAAGTTCTGCAAAAACACAGATAAAATCACAGCTCACAAGGGTGTCGCCCCAAGATTTGTACAGACTCAGATCCCAAAAACCCAGATCGCAAGGGATATCCCCCTAAGGGTTCGTTGAAACAACAAGTTCCAAAACAATAAATCGCAAGGGGTGTTTCCCTAAAGCTTTTTATAACAAATGAATTCCAACGCCACAAATCGCAAGGGGTGTCCCCCCCAAGGTTTTGTAAGAACTCAGATCCCGAAATCACAGATCGCAAGGGGTGTCTCCCTAAGGTTTTGTGAAAACTCAGAACCGAAAACCACAGATCGCAAGTGGTGTCCCCCTAAAGGTTGTTATAACAAATAAGTTCCAAAATCACAAATCGCAAGGGGTGTCCTCCTAATCCCTGCGAGCAGAAAGCCTGTAAATACCGCGTTAAAACTACGGCCAGGGATCCCACACATCTGCGGGCAAAATCTGGCGGAAGTGATCCGCCACCGAGCCAAAAGCCTGTAAATACCGCATTAAACAAAGGGCCACGGATTTCGCACATCTGTTGGCAAATTCTGGCGGAAGTACCGACTGCTCACTTCCGCCAGATTTTGCCAACAGATGTGCGAAATCCCTGGCCCTTTGTTTAATGCGGTATTGACAGGCTTTTTGCTCGGTGGCGGATCACTTCCGCCAGATTTTGCCCGCAGATGTGTGGGATCCCTAGCCCTTGAAGTGGTGGGTGAGAGGGTGGTGGGAGGGTGTTTGGGAGGTAGGGTGGGCAGGAGGTGGAGGGAAGGTTGTGTAAGAACTCAGATCACAAAATCACAGATCGCAAGGGGTGTCCCCCTAAGGTCTTGTGAAAACTCAGATCAGAAAACCGAAGAGCGCAAGGGGTGTCCCCCTAATCCCTGCGAGCCGCGACCGAGCAGAAAGCCTGTAAATACCGCGTTAAAACAACGGCCAGGGATCCCACACATCTGCGGGCAAAATCTGGCGGAAGTGATCAGCCACCAAGCAAAAAGCTTGTAAATATCGCATTAAACAAAGGGCCAGGGATTTCGCACATCTGTTGGCAAATTTTGGCGGAAGTACCGACTGCTCACTTCCGCCAGATTTTGCCAACAGATGTGCGAAATCCCTGGCCCTGTCTTTAATGCGGTATTTACAGGCTTTTTGCTCGGTGGCGGATCACTTCCGCAAGATTTTGCCCGCAGATGTGTGGGATCCCTAGCCCTTGAAGTGGTGGGTGAGAGGGTTGTGGGAGGGTGTTTGGGAGGTAGGGTGGGCAGGAGGTGGAGGGAAGGTGTGTAAGAACTCAGATCCCAAAATCACAGATCGCAAGTCGTGGTGTTCCCCCTAAAGGTTGTTATAACAAATAAGTTCCAAAATCACAAACCGCAAGGGGTGTCCCCTAATCCCTGCGAGCCGCGACCGAGCAGAAAGCCTGTAAATACCGCGTTAAAACAACGGCCAGGGACCCCACACATCTGCGGGCAAAATCTGGCGGAAGTGATCCGCCACCGAGCAAAAAGCCTGTAAATTCCGCATTAAACAAAGGGCCACGGATTTCGCACATCTGTTGGTTTACAGGCTTTTTGCTCGGTGGCGGATCACTTCCGCCAGATTTTGCCCGCAGATGTGTGGGATCCCTAGCCCTTGAAGTGGTGGGTGAGAGGGTGGTGGGAGGGTGTTTGGGAGGTAGGGTGGGCAGCAGGTGGAGGGAGTGTGAAGTGGGAGAAAGGGGGGGTGGGGGTTGGGACGCTGGGTGGGCGCTGAGGGTCGGTGGGTGGCAGGGATGGGTGAGGGAGGGTAGGTGGGGTTTTACTTCCCGGCCCCATTTAAGTAATTTAAATAATTTAAATCCTGGAAAAGGGCCGGGACCCCCGGAATTAATTAATTTAAATCCAGGGGGTTCCCCCATATTTAAATTATTTAACTCCCTGCCCCGGACCCCGCCCACACCCCCTCCCCCAGGATTTAAAATATTTAAATTATTTAAATTATTTAAATTATTTAATTCCCGGCCCCAATTAAATAATTTAAATAATTTAAATAATTTAAATAATGGGGGAGGGTCCCGGGGCCCCGGAACCCCCCCCAGACCCCCTCCCCAGGATTTAAATTATGTAAATTATTTAAATTATTTAAATTATTTAATTCCCGGCCCCAATTAAATAATTTAAATAATTTAAATAATTTAAATCCTGGGGGAGGGTCCCGGGGCCCCGGAACCCCCCCCAGACCCCCTCCCCAGGATTTAAATT